>JAWPHD010021745.1:0-27274 GCA_037043455.1 Cyrtodaria siliqua
GGCCCTTGATTTAGTTCAAAACGCTATATTTTGCCTCGTTAAGACGAGAGGGCCTTCATTTTCCATCCGATCGTTACCAAACTTTTATTTTTTTTATTTATTCTTTTTCAATTACTTTTTTTTAATTATTAATTTATATTTTTTGATTTAATTTATTTTAAATATTTTCTTTTAAATTTTTTTTTTTTTTTTTTTTAGCTCTATATTGGACCAGTGGGACCAGTAACAGAGGAGTTATGGCTCTTGGTTTAGTTAAAAATGCTATATTTTGCCTCGTTAATACGGTAGGGCCTTCATTTTTCATCTGATCTTTACCGAACTTTAACAGATTCTTTAGTTATGTCCCTTGATTTAGTTAAAAAGCTGTTTTTTGCCCGAAACTTCCATAAAAACGTAAATGGCAGTCACTCGCTTCATTGATGTTATAAAAGCCATGTTAGCCAATAGAGCGTCCACAGGCCCTCTTGGGCCTCTTGTTTTGTATGTGTTTCTTTAGTTAGTTTCTCTGGATGTGGACTTTATTGTTAGAGAATTCCTTTTGATGGGATGTAGTTTTGTTTACACTGTCTTTTCTATTTGGGCACTGAAGACAGGATAATAGCGAGTATTGTGCGCATACAAAATCGATTCAAGCTAACCAGTAGGCCTTATTGCCTACTGACCGTTCCAAGTCGGTAACCCTGTCTTCACCACCGTTTCTGCTGTTTTTCGTCTCTTTCATTGTATTTTCCTTTTTTGCAGTACAGTTTGGACCTACGGTAACCCCGTCTTCACCACCCTTACTTTTCTGTTGTTTTTTGTCTCTTTCATTGTATTATCAAGTCCTTGTTTGCAGTACTTATATACCTTTTTATATACTTTTTCTATCTAATTCGAAACTCACATCAGTTGATTAATTTCATTAAGTAATAACTTAAAATGTGAACTTTAACTCATACATTTCCATAATCTGTCAACTCTGGAACAGTTTCTGGCAGATTTTGAGGGTTGTCTATTTGGGCGCTGAAGACAGAATAATAGCGAGGATTGTGCGCATATAAAATTGATTCAAGCTAACCAGTAGGCCTTATTGCCTACTGACCGTTCCAAGTCGGTAAACCTGTCTTCACCACCGTTTCTGCTGTTTTTCGTCTCTTTCATTGTATTTTCAAGTCCTTGTTTGCAGTACAGTTCGGACCTACGATGCCATTGCGTTCGGACGCTGTGGTTTCTATAGTACCCTATATCTAATTTTTGTTATTTATAGCGGAATGTATTGGGAGGACCAAAGAAAGACAAAGATATCGGACAGGGAAAGCAGCATTCAAGGACGACAGTCAACCATAAAACACTAAAACAAACACGCAAACAGACAAATGAGAAGGCAAAAGTAATAAAAAATTCAAACGACATCACAAACATAAAAGAGTTAACAGTAGGGCTACCGCCTTGGAACGCCTTGGAACGGTCAGTGGCAACAAAGCCCACTGGGAGTTTAAACCGGTTCTAGGGTGCACCAAACCTCACACTTACCCTACTGTCATCCCATTAAAACAGGACAGTGTAAATAAAGAAATCCCCGCCATGATCTAATCTCTACAAACAAGGCAGCATCAATAGGCAATATAAGTAAAACACAAATATGCTCGTGTAAATATAATACAAAACAAGAGCTGTCGTAGAACAGCGCAGCTCGACTATTCGATTTTTCAGAGAATAATAAATTATATAGCTAGTATATACTATAAGAAAACAAGGCTAAAAAAACAATGTGGGGTGGGGTTGGGGCGAAATAGCTATGTGTAAGAACTACACAGAAATATTTTTAAAAAAAAGAAGAAAAAAAGAAGAGTTTTGAGTGGGGTTTGGGGGTTGGGGGAGAGGCGAGGGTGGGGAGAGTGGGGTTGTGATGGCAACATATGTGTAAGAAGCTATGTAAGAATTCAGTTTCGAGTAGTGGTGGGGGATTGGTGTGTAGTGGGGAGTGGGTGGAGAGGCAGGGAGTGGGGTGGAGGGGGCAAAAAAAGCTATGTTTAAGAATTTACCAAAACAACAGATATATTTAAAAAACAATAAACATTAAATAAAAATATTCCAGTTTTGAGCGTGGGGTGGGGTGGGGGAGAGAGGGCAACACAGCTACGTGCAAGAATTGACAAAAGTAACACAGAAATATGTAAAAAAAAAAAATAAGTGTGGAGGGGGGGGGGAATGGGGGCGGGGTTGGGTGGGGGAGGGAGGAGGGCGCCCATGCCCCAATATAGGTGAAGTATGAATAAGATGCATAATGCTATAAGAAATCCCAAACCAAAATTATAGATATGTACATGCTTACATGCAAACCTAGATCTGCTTTTATTGCACATTTTATGGGCCATCACAATTTGGGTTCCATGGGAGCCCAGAATTTGCAGAAGACAAAATTTACTTACCCAACCATTTACAACATACTATAAGGAAACCAATTCCAAAATTTTGTTCAAATAGGACAAGAAATGTAAGAGATATAGACCTGTAAACACAGCTTACACGCAAAATTTGATGTGAAACAGACATTTTAAGGTACCAAAATTACTTAAGCTGCCCTTAAGATAATGCTATAAGGAAGCTAATGGCCAAATTTGGTTGTGCTAGGTTAAGAATTGTAAGAGATATAGACTTGTAAACACAGCTTACATGCAAAATTTGATGTGAAATGGGACAGATTGTATGGGCTATCATAATTTGGGTTAGTGGTATGGAACGCCAAACACGACTTTGATGGTCATTTTCCATTGTGATGTGGTCACTTTCATCATGATGTGGTCACTTTCCATTATGATGTAGTCGCTTTACATTATGATGTGGTCGCTTTACATTATGATGTGGTCATTTGTCATTATGATGTGGTCATTTTCCATTATGATGTGGTCACTTTCCATTATGATGTGGTCGCTTTACATTATGATGTGGTCATTTGTCATTATGATGTGGTCACTTTCCATTATGATGTGGTCATTTGTCATTGTAATGTGGTCATTTTCCACTATGATGTGGTCACTTTTCATTATGATGTGGTCACATTTTGTTATGATGTGATCACTTAACATTATAATGTAATCACTTTACATTATGATGCGGTTGCTTTTTATTATGACGTGGTAAGTGTCTAGTATGATGTGGTCATTTTCCATTATGATGTGGTCACATTTCATTATAATGAGGTAAGTGTCTATTATGATGTGGTCACTTTTCATTATGATGTGGTTACTTTCCATTATGATGTGGTTACTTTTCATTATGATGTGGTTACTTTTCATTATGATGTGGTTACTTTCCATTAAGATGTGGTTACTTTGTATTATGATGTGGTCGTTTTTCATTATGATGTGGTCGTTTTTCCTTATGATGTGGTCTGTTTTAATTATAATGTGGTAAGTTTCTATTATGATGTGGTCACTTTACATTATGATGTGGTCATTTTTCATTATAATCTTGTTACTTTCCATTATGATGTGGTCGCTTTTCATTATGATGTGGTCACTTTACATTATGATGTGGTCTGTTTTCATTATGATGTGGTAAGTTTCTATTATGATGTGGTATGTGTGGTCACGTGGTTTTTCTTCAAATAGCGCCATCTATTGACACTGCTTGCGGAATTCAAAATTGCGACAATGATAGAAATTAAAGTATCCGATGAAACTCGTGTAAGATTTTTAGAAGAAGACTATCTTTTCATGCGATTAACACATTGCAACAACAATTTAACTATTTTACAGCGAGTTATTTGAGAAATTGTATTGCGATGTCGAGGTACAAAACGTATGGTTAAAATTCACCGTGTATAAATCGGTATAGTCTAAAACCTTGGATGGAATGGAATTAGAATGCCATTAGATTTTGATTCCAATCGCATTCCATTCTGCTCTAATTGGATGTGGTCATGATGAGTATATATTGAATGTTTGATGAAGAAATATGGAGAAATGAGAAAAGTATAGGCAACGTTAAGTTTGCGTATTAACCCATATAATGACCTTCAGTGTGACCTTGACCTTTATATTTTAGTATGGTCATGTCGATGTGGTCATGATTAGTATATATGGAAAGTTTGATGAAGAAATATGGAGAAATGACAAAGTTTGTGACGGAGTGACGGACGGACGGACGACAAAGTAATCCCTATGTATCGCATTTTCTTCGAAAAGGCGACACAAAAAGTACTACTTTCTTCCATATGATAATGTTGTATGTTTAAGTTTAATTGGGCGTGGATAATGTTTTATTAGCTCACCTGAGCCAAAGGCTCAAAGGTGAGCTATTGGGATCACTCTTCGTCCGTCGTCCGTCCGTCGTCGTCCGTCGTCGTCCGTCGTCGTTAACTTTTGCTTCAAACGACTTCTCCTCAGAAACCGCGTGGCCAATTTTGACCAAACTTCACGTGGATGATCCTTAGATGAATGCTTTTTAGATTTGTTAAAATTAGGTCAGCGCGACATCCAAGATGGCCGCCATTACCATATATGGTCGAAACCTTAAACAAGAGGCCCAAGAGGGCCTGTGGACGCTCTACTGGCTAACATGGCTCTTATAACATCAATGAAGCGAGTGACTGCCATTTATGTTTTATTGGAAGTTTCGGGCGAAAAACAGCTTTTTGACTAAATCAAGGGCCATAACTAAAGAATCTGGTAAAGCTTGGTAAAGATCAGATGAAAAATAAAGGCCCTACCGTATTAATGAGGCAAAATATAGCATTTTTAACTAAATCAAGAGCCATAACTCCTCTGTTACTGGTCCGACTGGTCCAACATAGAAAAAAAAATCCAAAAAAAAAAAATTCAAAAAAAAAAAATTCAAAAAAAAAATTCAAAAAAAAAAAAATGTAAACAAATTTAAAAATAAAATCAAAAAAATAAAAAGAAAGCCATAAAATCTGCTAAAGTTTGGCTAAGATCAGATGCAAAATAATACATGAGAGCTCTGTGCCATGTGGTTCCAGAGAAGAAGATTTTTTTCAGTGTTTGCCTATACAAGCCTAAGTAAAACTGTGACCCCCAGGGTGGGGCCAAATGTGACCAATGGGTCACCATTTGAACAAACTTGGTAGAAGACCATAAGCTAATAGCAAATGCAAAATATTAAATCTCTGGCTCTTGCAGTTTCAGAGAAGAAGTTTTTTTAAGTTTTTCCCTATACATGTCTATGTAAAACATGTGACCCTTGGGGCGGGGTCAAATGTGACCCGAGGGTCACCATTTGAACAAACTTGGTAAAGGACCATAAGCTTATAGCAAATGCAAAATATTAAACCTTTGGCTATTGCAGTTCCAGAGAAGAAGATTTTTTTCAGTTTTTCCCTATACAAGCATTTATGTAAAACTGTGACCCCGGGGCGGGGCAAGATGTGACACCAGGGTCACCATTTGAACAAACTTGGTAAAGGACCATAAGCTTATAATAAATGTCAAATTTCAAACCTCTGGCTCTTGTAGTTTCCGAGAAGAAGATTTTTAAAAAAAAGTTCCTATATAAGTCTATGTAAAACTGTGACTCTTGGGGCGGGGACAAATTTGACCCCAGGGTCAGCATTTGAACAAACTTAGTAGAGGACCATAAGCTGATGCTACATGTAATACATGAGAGCTCTGTGCCATGTGTTCCAGAGAAGAAGATTTTTTTTCATTTTTGCCTATACAAGCCTATGTAAAACTGTGACCCCCGGGGCGGGGCCAAATGTGACCCCTGGGTCACCATTTGAACAAACTTGGTAGAGGACCACAAGCTTATAGCAAATGCAAAATATTAAACCTCTGTCTCTTGCAGTTTCAGAGAAGATTTTTTAAGTTTTTCCCTATACATGTCTATGTAAAACATGTGACCCTTGGGGCGGGGCCAAATGTGACCCGAGGGTCACCATTTGAACAAACTTGGTAAAGGACCATAAGCTTATAGTAAATGCAAAATATCAAACCTCTGGCTGTTGTAGTTTCCGAGAAGAAGATGAAGAAAAAAAACCTATATAAGTCTATGTAAAATTGTGACCCCCGGGGCGGGGACAAATTTTACCCCAGGGTCACCATTTGAACAAACTTAGTAGAGGACCATAAGCTGATGCTACATGTAATACATGAGAGCCCTGTGCCTTGTGGTTTCAGAGAAGAAGATTTTTTGAAGTTTTTTCCTATATGTCTATATGAAAAACATACAAAACCTCAATATACAAACTTTGGACCCCGGGGCACGGCCATTTTTGACCCCGGAGACTTTATTTGAACAATCTTGATAGTCTAGGCGTTGGCGATCATTTTAAAAGAAAAACTGCTGAAATCTGTCCAGCGGTTCTGGAGAAGAAGATGTTTTAAGGTTTCAACCATATATGGTAATGGCAGCCATCTTGGATGTAGCGCTGACCTAATTTTAACAAATCTAAAAAGCATTCATCTAAGGATCATCCATGTGAAGTTTGGTCAAAATTAGCCAAGAGGTTTCTGAGGAGAAGTCATTTGAAGAAAAGTTAACGGACGGACGACGGACGGACGGACGGACGGACGACGGAAGACGGACAACACACCATCCCATAAGCTCTGCTGGCCCTTGGCCAGTAGAGCTAAAAATCTTCTTCTCAAGAACCGCTGGACAGATTTCAACAGTTTTTCTTTTAAAATGATCGCCAACGCCTAGACTATTAAGTTTGTTCAAATGAAGTCCCCGGGGTCAAAAATGGCCATGCCCCGGGGGTCCAAAATTTGTATATTGAGATTTTGCATGTTTTTCATATAGACATATAGGAAAAAACTTTAAAAAATCTTCTTCTCTGAAACCACAAGGCACAGAGGTCTCATGTATTACATGTAGCATCAGCTTATGGTCCTCTACTAAGTTTGTTCAAATGGTGACCCTGGGGTCAAATTTGTCCCCGCCCCGGGGGTCACAGTTTTACATAGACTTATATAGGAAAACATTTACAAAATCTTCTTCTCGGAAACTACAAAAGCCAGAGGTTTGATATTTTGCATTTACTATAAGCTTATGGTCCTTTACCAATTTTGTTCAAATGGTGACCCTCGGGTCACATTTGGCCCCGCCCCAAGGGTCACATGTTTTACATAGACATGTATAGGGAAAAACTTAAAAAATCTTCTTCTCTGAAACTGCAAGAGCCAGAGGTTTAATATTTTGCATTTGCTGTAAGCTTATGGTCCTCTACCAAGTTTGTACAAATGGTGACCCAGGGGTCACATTTGGCCCCGCCCCGGGATCACAGTTTTACATAGGCTTGTATAGGGAAAAACTGGAAAAAAATCTTCCTCTCTGGAACCACATGGCAAGGAGCTCTCATGTATTACATTTAGCATCAGCTTATGGTCCTCTACTTAGTTTGTTCAAATGGTGACCCAGGGGTCAAATTTGTCCCCACCCCGGGGGTCACAGTTTTACATAGACTTATATAGGGAAAAAAAAAATCTTCTCGGAAACAAGAGCCAGAGGTTTGATATTTTGCATTTACTGTAAGCTTATGGTCCTTTACCAAGTTTGTTCAAATGGTGACCCTCGGGTCACTTTTGACCCCGCCCCAAGGGTCCCATGTTTTACATAGACATGTATAGAGAAAAACTTAAAAAATCTTCTTCTCTGAAACTGCAAGAGCCAGAGGTTTAATATTTTGCATTTGCTATAAGCTCATGGTCCTCTACCAATTTTGTTCAAATGGTGACCCTGGGGTCACATTTGGCCCCGCCCCGGGGGTCACAGTTTTACATAGGCTTGTATAGGGAAAAACTGAAAAAAATCTTCTTCTCTGGAACTGCAAGAGCCAGATGTTTAATAATTTGCATTTGCTATAAGCTTATGGTCCACTACCAAGTTTGTTCAAATGGTGACCCTGGTGTCAAACTTGGCCGCGCCCCGGGGGTCACAGTTTTATATAGACATATATATAGGAAAAAATCAATCTTCTCTGAAACTGCAAGAGCCAGAGGTTTAACATTTTGCATTGTCTATAAGATTATGGTCCTCTACCAAGTTTATTCAAATGGTGACCCTGGGGTAAAATTTGACCCCACCCCTCAGTTTAACATTAAAGTCTTCTTCTCTGGAACTACAAAAGCCAGAGGTTTAATATTTTGCATTTACTATACTCTTATGGTCCTTCACCAAGTTTGTTCAAATGGTGACCCTGGGTTCACATTTGGCCGCGCCCCAGGGGTCACGTTTTACATAGACTTGTATAGGGAAAAACTTAAAAAATCTTCTTCTCTAAAACCACAAAGCACACAGCTCTCATATATTACATGTACATGTAGCCCTGGGGTCACATTTGGCTCTGCCCAAGGTGTTACTCTCTAGCACCTTCATTTTGTATTTGATCTTTACCAAACTTTGTCAGGGTCTTAATCAATGTTGTTATACACAACAGAGCCCACATTTCTTGAACAATCTTAACCAAACTTGCACAGATTGTATATGACCATAAGATTTCGAAGAAGTTCGATAATGTGCCAGTACTCAGGTGATCGCTTTAGGGCCATCTTGGCCCTCTTGTATTGGTTCAAATTTACTCAGGTGAGCGATATAGGGCCATCATGGCCCTCTTGTTTTTATTTTGTGAAAACAATTTGGAACAAACTTTTTGATTGTCAAATATATTTTCAAAACTTTTGCAGCAACCCTCTCCCCATCCCACAACCCCTCCCAATAAGTGAAACTTTCCTATGCCCATGAAAGACAGGCACATAAACAAATATATTTGTTTTCTAACTGAAACCATATTCATTTAATACGATTTTGTTTATTCCAATTAGGAATTGATGTAGTTGATCGTTTTCATATGCATGTCATTTTTTTTAGCCCTGCCATTCAAAAACCTACGAGCCCAATGACGCTTAACATAGAAAAAACTTGTAAAGGCCTAACACAAGCTCTATATTTGTTTGTAGTATGGTATTGTGTACTCAGTGCCCCTGTCCGAGCGTGCTGTCTGTGCTCTAACTTCCATAAATGTATTGGACATAAAGCTCCGCCCCTTTATTGTTTGTACTGAATTGTTTGCATGACAATCATACAAGGCAATTTCACCGACCATACTATAATGTTTTTATCCTTAGGTTCTATAGTAATATAAAAATCTTTGGCAGAGTAAAAAGACGACAATTTTCAAGATTTTGATTTGAGAAGATACATATATTGAATCAATTTGCATGAATGTGCATGAAATATTCAGGGTTTTAAAAAAATCACACTGTAAATACCTCAATTTTAACAGAGAACTTGGTTGAACATCAAGGATAAAGACCGAGTTTATCACCTACCAGAATGTATTGGTTATGTCTTATTTCTGGTCACTGATTGGTCAGTTTTTTTGATGATGCTCTATCAAAATTATGAATAAATTCAATATTAAACGGGCACTCATGTAAAATCCTCTATAAGTATATGTCATCTCTTAGATTTGCACTGGCAGTTCCGATACATGATTTATAGTTTTATAATTTCCATATTGTGTATGTGCAAAGGTTTCTTTCCTGTGATTGCGTTTTGGCTTTCTATTGTTTTTATAAATAAAACATGAAAATATGGTCCTATAGAAATCACAGTACCCAAACGCAATCACATCGTCACACTGAAGGTCATTATATGGGTTAATACGCAAACTTAACGTCGCCTATAATTTTCTCATTTCTCCATATTTCTTCATCAAACTTTCAATATATACTCATCATGACCACATCAAATTTAGAGCAGAATGGTATACGATTGAAGTCAAAATCTCATACCATAATGGCATTCTAATTCCATTCCATCCCAGGTTTTAGACTATGCCGATTTATACACGGTGAATTGCCGATTTATACACGGTGAATTTAAACCATACGTTTTGTACCTCGACACCGCAATACAATTTCTCAAATACCTCGCTGTAAAATAGTTAATTGTTGTTGCAATGTGTTAATCGCATGAAAAGATACTCTTTTTTTAAAAATCTTACACGAGCTTCATCGGATATTTTAACGTACTTTAGGATTTCTATCATTGTCGCCATTTTGAATTCCGCAAGCAGTGTCAATAGATGGCGCTATTTGAAGAAAGAACACGTGACCACACATACCACATCATAAAAGAAACTTACCACATCATAATGAAAACAGACCACATCATAATGTAAAATGACTACATCATAATGAAAAGCGACCACATCATAATGAAAAGTAACCACATCATAATGAAAAGTGACCACATCATAATGTAAAGTGACCACATCATAACAGAAACTTACCACATCATAATTAAAACAGACCACATCATAATGTAAAGTGACCACACAATGAAAAGCGACCACATCAAAATACAAAGTAACCACATCATAATGGAAAGTAACCACATCGAAATGAAAAGTGACCACATCATAATGTAAACTAAAGTGACCACATCATAGTGACAAATGACCACATCATAATGGAAAGTGACCACATCATAATGACAAATGACCACATCATAATGGAAAGTGACCACATCATAATGACAAATGACCACAT
This sequence comes from Cyrtodaria siliqua, assembly GCA_037043455.1. NCBI lineage: Eukaryota > Metazoa > Mollusca > Bivalvia > Adapedonta > Hiatellidae > Cyrtodaria > Cyrtodaria siliqua. Next base: position 10,497 of record JAWPHD010021745.1, read on the forward strand.
CATAATGTTAAGCGACCACATCATAATGAAAAGTGACCACATCATAATGAAAGTGACCACATCATAATGGAAAATGACCTCATCATAATGACAAATGACCACATCATAATGGAAAGTGACCACATCATAATGACAAATGACCACATCATAATGTTAAGCGACCACATCATAATACAAAGTAACCACATCATAATGGAAAGTAACCACATCGAAATGAAAAGTGACCACATCATAATGTAAACTAAAGTGACCACATCATAATGACAAATGACCACATTATAATGGAAATTGACCACATCATAATGACAAATGACCACATCATAATGTAAAGCGCCCACATCATAATGGAAAGTGACCACTGACCACATCATAATGGAAAATGACCATCAAAGTCGTGTTTGGCGTTCCATATACAGGAACCAAAATTGCTTATGCAGCCCTTAAGATAATGCTATAAGGAAGCCCATGACCAAATTTGGTTGTGCTAGGATAAGAAATGTAAGAGATATAGACTTGTAAACACAGCTTACACGCAAACCTTGATGTGGGACACCGATGCCGGGGTGATTACATAAGCTCTCTTATTCTTCGAAAAGTCGAGCTAAAAAACAATAGCCTAGAAAGCCACAATGAAGGTACTCAATAACTTGGCAGAAGCCAGAGCAACAAGAGTAATTGAATTGAATGTTGTTTATCGGCTCATCAACACAGTACAGGTTATTTAGAGCCGCCCCAGAGAGAGGGAAAGGATACATAGGAATCCGGGAACCTGCCCTACTCTTATTAGCGAGTAGATTCCTATGGTTCTTTTACGTGCTCTGAGGATAGACCGATACACGGGACCACCCGGTTTACGTCCCCATCCAACGGATGAGGCTAAGGGAAAGTGTCTTGCCCAAGAACACACCGACGGAACACAGTGGTACCACGGAGGGTCAACCCGGGGCCTCCGGTTACAAATCCGCTGCGCTAACGACTGCGCCATGCCAGCCCTCGAGAGCAACAAGAGAATAAACCATTAAGGGCACGACAAGAAAGATCATAGACAAACATCAAATGCCACCGTCCCATTGGGCTTTTAAGGTAGGCATCATCATAGGGTCCACAGCCCGTCTGGTCATCGTACAATAAAAGAGGAAAGCGAAGTGGCGAACTGCAAAAGGGTCCACCACCAAGCATGCAGTACGTTGCAAAATGATAGGGTCATAACCTCTTTTGATAAACTTTTTAACAAGTTTAACAAAGATAGTTTCATTGAAAGTGACCATGACCAAGAATCTTACGAAGTTTATAAATCACATCACCATAGAAGTCAGGTTGTGATAGTCCTTGTCGCAGAAGAGTCCTTAAATTACTTTTATATTTGGAAAGAAGATAAGGGTTACGATAATAAAATTGTGCAAAGGTTTTACGAAATTTATGGTAACGGTAACCCTGAGTAGCTTTTTAGTTATACAAAGTAATTGAAAGATTACGAATATTAAAGTCCTCAACTCAAGTACAAGCTCTTGAAAAACGAATAAGTTGAGACACATAGACCCCTTAAGAAGTTCCTCGGGGAAACTCAATGTAAAACATTTGACCCCTGGGCGGGGCCAAAAATGTGACCAAAGCAAAATAAAAACAAATCTGCGTCAAGTGGTGCACAGTTCGTACCCATAGGGATACCAACAGTTTGTCTATAAACTGTGGTTCCATACCTGACGAAAATATTATCTAATAGGAAGATGAGTGCTTCACAAACTTCATAGCAAGTCCACATAGTATAATTGTCTAAACTGCCGTTAGTAAAAAATGCTTTAACAGGCAAAAATGTAGTATTTTCTCTAGCGAATGTTTTTTGAATAAGAGAAATTAGCTTGTCTTTGATAAGATGATGTGGTAAAGTTGTATATAGTGTAGAGAAAGTGCTTATAGAAGAAACGGGACGTTTATTGAAAGCAGGGCTTATAAAGCCCTGTTGAAAGTTTTATCAAGAATGTCTCCTAAATTGTTTATAGACCAAAAAGTGACCGTTATGGCCATGCAGGGTCATGCTATACAGACAGAGGCGACTGTTACTACCGTTTTGACTGTACCATGAAATATACCTTGAATTCTTTATGCCCCCTGCGAAAGAAGGAGGCAAGATATAGGGTTGGACTCATGATCCATCGCTTCCGTACATGATGTCCCATACATTCCTTTTTCATAGGTTCAAGGATAAGATCACAAGAGTTAAAAGGTTGACAACTGTATGTACTTCTGTCCCACATTTGTGTTATCAAAGATATATCTGGCATTATTTTCACCATATGGAGACAGTGTCAAAGGTCAAACTCATTTTCAGGCAATAAATCTGCAATGAGGATTGTATCAGAAAGAAATTCATAATTTTGATAGAGCATCATCAAAAAAAACTGACCAATCAGTGACCAGAAATAGGACATAATCAGTACATTCTGGTAGGTGATTGACTCGGTCTTTATCCTTGATGTTCAACCAAGTTTACTGTTAAAATTATGGTATCTACAGAGTGACTCTTTTAAAACCCTGCCTATTTCATGCACATTCATGCAAATTGATTCAATATATGTATCTTTTAAAATCAAAATCCTTAAAATTATGGTATTTTTACTCTGCCAAAGATTTTTATATTACTATAGAACCTAAGGATAAAAACCGAGTAACACAAATTTTATCACCTACTGAAAATAAAATAAAATCTCAACATCTCTGCAATGCAAAATTATGAATTGGGCATAAAGGTTCAGCACATGTAGACCGAGTGTCTCATTCATTATTCTGCCGGGGCGTCAGTGGCCGAGTGGTAATAGTCTCTGACTTGCCATCACTTTCCCCTCACTGCTGTAGGTTCGATCCCTCAGGGGCCTATGAATCTTTATGTGAGGAAGCTATCCAGCTGGCTTGCTGAACGTCGGTGGTTCTACCCAGGTGGCCGCCCGTGCACGAAAATTGGCCGGAGGGGCACCTGGGGTCTTCCTCCACCAGTAGAAGCTGGAAAGTCGCCATATGACCTTAGCTGTTGGTGCGACTAAAATCCAATTCAATCAATTCAATTCATTATTCTGCCAAAAACACAGGCTCAAAGTCAAGGCTCCAGCAAGGGTCAAATATCCCTGCCATAATGCAACAATGAATAGTTAATAAAAATACTGTGTACAATTTAAGGTTCCACTCATAGAGATGGAGTGTTGGGATAGAACTCCTGGCGACCTACATCAAGGTTGCATTGCATTTCAAAGGTCAAACTTGTGTCCGGGCCATAACTCGGCAATGGATGATTGGATCAGAAAAACACTTTTTTTTATTTCGATCACCAAATTAATGGTAATCCATTTATTCACCCCGTAATAGGACTGTGATGGTCGGGGTGGCCACCCCTCAACAAGCCGTACAGATATAGATGTAATATGCATAATATTTATACATAGTTTTCAAAATATTTAGAAGGGAAAAAAATGCATATCATGATTAGAAACTGTATAAATGGGAATATATTTCTTTACAATATTCAAAAGATTTAAAATACTTTTTTTTTTGTTTTTAGATTATTTTTTTTAATTGGTCATAATTCTAACAGCAGGGTTCCGGAAATACGGTTGCCCGACGCCCCGGGCAAGTGGATTTTGGGTGCGGGCAAGTGACCTTCGCAAATCTGGTTGCCCGCACTTGCCCGACGGACATTTCCATTCCAGAAAAAATCAAGTGGCAAACTAGCCATATCAGAATTTCATTTTGATAACTGAATAAAACTTGCAGCTGTTTTTCGCCGCTAGCGATTGTTAATAAGATCAAACAACTCTCGGTACAATCAACAATCTCGCCCCAGGCAGCTTACTTTGTGGCATTATTTCAATAAACAACCTAATTAACCCACACGCGCATTTCACACCGTTTGAAAACAACACCGTATTACAATTTATCCTGACACGACCGTCAGACGTGTTTCCATCGGCCAATGAAATCGCGGTAATTATGTCCGTGACCTTCCAACCATAAATTCTGAAATCTCTGAACATCATTTTTGGACCTTCCACCAATCAAATCAGAAAACTCTTTCTTAATTTGCAAATTTAATGTGTCAAAATAATGATTGACAGACCCACGTGACGTCACGTTTTTGTTTAGATAATTTTGCCGAAGTTTTTTTCGTAACGAAAATACATTTCTTTTACTTGAAGCACTCGTTTATCAACGCGCTTTTATGAGGAATCTGGTGTATTTCATTGATATAATCTGTAATTAAACGTATATGGAAGTGCATACTACACAAATAAGTTGCATAACTTAGCGATATGCGCATGTCATGGGTTTTCGCGATTTCAGAACAAATCACGGAAACTTTTTCTCAAGTTTTGAACTTTCGCTTTTGATAAATAAGGTTACTGCTACTACTTCTTAAACAATTCCTAGGGAACCCTAGTAAGGGAACCCCTACTCATGCCTCTTGCTTTCATCTTATTCCCTTTAGTGAAATTAAAAAGCCGTAGGAACGTTAATTACCATGGTTGCAGAAATTTGGGGCCAAGTGAATATTTTTAATAACGTTTTTGTCTTGTTTTTTTGCTTGTCGCACATTTAAATGAATACAATAGCTTCTTTTTTTCTGTCAACTGGTTAATTGTACACACTGTGACATTACAAGTTCCATACACTAGCTGCCAAGCATTTTTTTGGGATGGTCATCAAAAATGATGGGGTTGTGTGTGTGGTGATTGGTGGGGTGGGAGGGCGGAATAAAATGAGGTTGTATACTGTCTCATCATTTTATGATTTAAGTAACACAAAGATGTAATAGACACAAAAGAAGAAAATGCAACCATTTGATTTTTTTATATGAATAAATACAATGTATTAACTAATTCATAAAATACATTCTCCCTTTCTTTTCTAACTAAGTACGTATAATTGTCCAAATTATGCGGCGGTCCGTCCCGTTTAACACGAATAATGGTACAGCGCCAATTGTTGGGGAAATTATGTGTTCTTAAATGTGGGGCAAGTGACATTATGGGCAGGGCAAGTGACTTTTGAAAATCCACTTGCCCTGGGCAAGTGGATTTTCAAAATATTTCCAGAACCCTGAACAGTATAGTTAAAAAATAACAAAGATAGATACAACAGCAATGCAAAAACTAGGTAAATCAATGTTAGTAGCATCATGTTTATGTATACACATCAATGTATCAATTGCAGAGTAACAGCTATGTTGGTGGATCCTATCTAGACTTCTTTTTTGCTTTATTATAATTGCGTTTTATTCTTTAGGGTTGTTATAGGATTTTCAAAGTAAGTATATAAAAGCAGTATAATTATGTAGAGTCTACATAAGATCCATCAACAACAGTTAGTTAATTGAGAGTTACAGCCAAGAGTTGAGTATATAATCCCATTTTTTTGTAATGATTTCAGATTTTTTATATGAGCATATTTTATATATCTAGAATAAAGTTCAACATTTTTTTCTTGCTTTAGTTTTTCAATATATGGATTCAACTTTGGAGTAACACACTTAACTTTACAACAATATATATAGTCTTTAGCTAATATAGCACACGTATATAAACATTGGTTCTCAATTGACATATTAGTAATAGTGTTCAAAAGCATGTTATAATGTCAAGTTACATTCTGTATCAAGGTGTAATCCTTTAATCTAAGCAAAAATGTTTTAACAAATGTACAGTCATAAAATAAATGTTTAATATATGTTTCTTTACTTTTGCTGCAAAAGGTGTATAACTGTTTGAATAAGTACATTTATATAACATTACTTTTGTATAAATAATCCTGTGAAAAAATTTGAACTGAACATTTTCCATCTTTGTGACAAGGATCTGGAATGGAGTTGGAATAAATTGTTTCCCATTCTAACAGTTTCTGCTTTTATTTCTGTTTCCTATTTTATAATAGCTTTATCATTTTTAACACATGAAAAGGTTATATGGCACCTAACAGGTATGAACATGCCAGGCTCATCTTCAATGTACATCGAGATAAAATATGGAAAATGGGCCTAGAACCTTCACTTTGAACTGCAGAGTTGCTGCAAATTCTATCGTAGGAACTCCATTTACGCTGGATCCACGTTATTGTTTTTCTGCCACTGCTCTTTTGATGCGAGCAAGATAGCACCTGAAACAATGCAGGGATCATGATGAAGACCTTTAATGAACATGAACAAAAAAATTGGGGGGATTCTACCCTCTGCCTACCCCTCGAAAGGGATCTGCAGTGGCCCTATTCTTTGCCCCGTGACCAAACGGGGGTCCCGGGAAGCACACGGGGCTAACTGTATAAAAACAACAACATTGTCAACAAAAACAAAATAGTATTATATCTGTTTCATATACAAAAATATGAAACAGATATAATGCTGCATATTAACTCATTAAGAAGAATTTCACCTCTTTGAAGCACATCAATCTACAACTTGGTAGGGAAAACAGTTAAATGTTCCATTTATTACGATTTAGCTATAGAAATAGCTACTTATAATAATAATAATAACTAGAAATTGTTATTGTCCATGGGACAAAAACGTATGGCTCCCCCACTCGCCCGAACAGGCATAATTGACGACTCTAGGTCCAACCGCTCTCTATTGATCTGAGATCGTTTTGATATTCAATATCTCTGTGACTATCTACTATCTGTATCAGTTAAGGCCACATAAAAAAATATGTGTGGTTCAGGTAACCCGACCGACCCTCAATATCCCTGTGACTGTATATACTATCTGTATCAGTATGGCCACATAAAAAATGTGTGGTTCAGGTAACCCGACAGACCCTATTTTTTTAAGGGGCTGACCCCAAAACTTTTTATGCAAAAATTAAACAAAAAATAAACAAAAATAAAAAAAATAAACAAAAATAAATCAATAGGGGTCATCTACGTACTGGTCATGACCAACCATCCTTCCAAGTTTAAGGACCCTAGGTCCAACCATTCTCTAGTTATTGACCGGACATCGTTTTGATAGTCAATGTCATCGCGACCTTGACCTTTGACCTAGTGACCCCAAAATCAATAGAGGTCATCTACTGGTCATGACCAACCATCCTTCCAAGTTTGAGGACCCTAGGTCCAACCATTCTCTAGTTATTGATCGGACATCGTTTTGATAGTCAATGTCATCGCGACCTTGACCTTTGACCTAGTGACCCCAAAATCAATAGAGGTCATCTACTGGACCCTAGGTCCAACCATTCTCTAGTTATGATATCGGACATTGTTTGTGACACAGACCTACAGACAGACAGACAGAAAGCACAAAATCAATATGGCCACTTTGTGTGGGGGAGCCATAATAATAATAATAATAACAAATTCTTTATTTAAAGAAGGTTAACACATTATGACATAATATCAAGAAATACACATCATATGCGATTACTATATGCCTCCCTATTTCACTAAATTCAATGTTTTGTTCTGTAAAATTTGAGGCATAATAATTCATAGCCGGTTGCAAATTTTATTCATTGGTGAAGCCTTAGTGGATCGATAAAACATAAGTTGCGACCAATAATTGACCAATAATTGACACTGTTACAAAAGTAAACATTTTAATACTGGTTACCCTGTTTCTAATACATTTCATTGTTTGCATTAGTTTAACTGACAAATGAATCGAATATATTTAACCTTAATGGCGTCAGCTTTTGAAGGTATAATTCCTTCTTATGATTGTAAAGTCAAAGCAAGTTTATATGGCTATTGTGATGTCCTATGATGAACAGTGTATGTATACATGCACAAATAAAAATCAGCGAACATTTTACTAAAATGGCAGACACAGTTTGCACAACTTTCGGAAGATGATTTGAAAAGTTTACTCAAAAGACCACAATAAAATATTTGATAATTGTGATTTTTTGAACAGAGAGAAGTAACACTGTTTTCTCATGTTTTATTTCAAATGATTATTTAGCAGAACCAAATATCTGTTTCAAAGATATTTTTCAGGAGGTTAAAAAAACAACAAAAAACTATCAAATTCCCTATAGTATAATAAAATTCATAATTTAGTTTTGTTGTAGGAGTGTTCACAAAATGAATTATCAAAAAATAATGACCTTATTACAACAGGACTTACATGTATACTACATTAATTATAACTAGATTTTGATCAGAAACCTGATCAAACGGGCTTTCCGTCGTCATGACATCACAACTGTCAAGAGTTGTCGAAGATGAAGACACATTCAAATCCGACCATACGTGTTCGAGATCTACCGCTAACAAGATTTTTATCATGACGTCACTGACGGCCATCTTTGATCACGTCATGACAATTTTCGACATTCTTGCACAACCAAACCTAATTCCCTACAGGCTGTGAAAGTTGCATCAAAATCCGATGATAAATGAAGGAGTTATAGCGATTACGATATTTCTTAAATGACGTCTTTGGCGGCCATTTTGAATGACGTCATGGCGTTAAAACTGTCATCGTCGACTGAAACAATACACTGATGGATTTTACAGTAAAAAAACAAGAAAAATGCTGAAAAAAATGACTTTTCATAACATTGTGACGTCACTGACGTCAAGACGTTATAACATAGAGACACGTTTTTACGTTCTTAAACAACTGGACTCTGAACCCTACAATCTCTGAAAGTTTCATTCAAATCCGATCATAAATGCATGAGACACACCGATAACAAGATTTGCCTACAAACGCCAGTGGCGGCCATCTTGGATGACGTCATGACCCCAAAAGTTTGGGGACACTATTCCGGCCTGAGCTATATTGTTGTGTAAAATTTAGACGCCGTGCAACCATTCATACTATGAGAAGTGGCTGACAGAAGAAGAAGAAGGAATAATAATAATACTACTAAGAATAAACAGAACGAACACAAGAGGTTTTCCACTGAAAAGTGGAAAGCCTAATAAGAATAAACAGAACGAACACAACAGGTCTTTTCACTGAAAGGTGGAAAGCCCTAATACGAATAAACAGAACGCAAACAAGAGGTCTTTCCACTGAAAAGTGGAAAGCCGGAAAGCCCTAATGATGATTTTATTTGAATATCACATTCATTACTACCACGACCAATGTATACCAAATTACTACCATGACCACTGTAGTTAAGAAATAAAATATTTCCAGATCAAAACCTGGTGGGCGGAACTTGAAGACCATCGATATCGAGGACCTGGTGGGCGGAACCTGAAGACCATCGATACCAAGGGCCGTACCATATCAATATCACTTATAACTTTCAAGAAGTAGTCGCTACAAACTTGTTTTTTCCAAAAAAATATTTTTAGCCATGGTGTCCATCTTGAATTTCCGGGTGCCCTGAAATTTTGCTAGGATCAATTAGACATCAAGAGCAACATTCCCGAGAACAGATGGTTCAGACGTTAAAAAAATTCCTTCAAGTCTGACTGGATGACTCTGCAAAGGATCATTCAAAATGATTTATACTTTGGATGTTTATTAGCCTAATAAATTGGCTCCTATGCAGGTTTTTTTTATTATTCTGACGTTCTATGTAACTGCATATCTGGCTGGTTCTCAAACTCGTTAGAGCTTTCATTGACATCAACAATCTGGCCAAGTTTGGGACAGATCAAATACAAAATGAAGGCGCTAGTGTTCACACGGCTGAAAATGGTATATTTTAATAATTCAAAATAACTTGTGTTCCAGGTCTGATATATCAAACCTATCCGAGCCTTCATTGATATGAACAATCTCTTAAAGTTTGGAAAAGATCGGATGAAAAATAAAGGCCCTATTGTTTTAACGAGGCAAAATATAGCATTTTAAACTAAATCAAGGGCCATAACTCCGCTGTTACTGGTCCAATCTGGCTGGTTTTCGTACTTGTCCGAGATTTCACGAATATTAACAAACCCCTTACACCCCCACCCATTGGTTTATGGGCTCCCCACATGGAGGACAGGGCGAGGGGATTTTTTTTTTCATTTTTCCAATATTTTAATTTGAAAGTAATCATTTACATATAAAACAATTTGGATTAAATTCAGATACATAGATGAAATATCAATGAAAAAAAGGGAATAAGGCCACAATAAATATGCCAGATATCAGCTCTCTCCCCGAGTTGCCTTTCAACCACAAATTTCTTTAAATTAACAGCAATTTTGGATTAAAACAGATAAAAATAATAAAAGTTCACATTATTTTATATCGGCCCGTGTTTCTATACAGGCCCCATCCCCCAACCCCACTCCACATTGTTTAAGCCTTGTTTTCTGATAGTATATACTAGCTAAATAATTTATTATTCTCTGTAAAATCGAATAGTAGAGCTGCGCTGTTCTCCGACAGCTCTTGTTTAATTATGCGTTTCTTTTTTCTTTCAGTATGAATAAGTGCATTTTATGTGCTAAGAATTGTTTAACAACACTATTTTATAATCCTAATATTTTAATCCGAGGTTATGCAATATTTACAAATCTTGGTATTCAAAGAGTATTCATCAACTTTATGATTTAATAGATGAGAATGGGAACTTTTATTCTGTTGAGGAATTTAATAACTTGTATACATTCTCTGCTATACTATGGAATTATTGCTGCAATTAAAGCTTATATACATTAGAAAAAATATCCCCACAAAACAAATGGAAAAAATACAAAACCCAATTCTTCCTTTTAATATCATTCCATTTATTAAGAACAACAAGAGCTGTTCAATTTTTAAGACAACAATAAATTATATAGACAGTATATACCATTAGAAAACAAAGGCTAAAACAATGTGGGGGTAGGTTGGCAGTGGGGTTATAGAAACTAGGGCCGATACAAAATTACTGTTAGAATCTCATACAAATAACAGTAAAATTTGGGCCAGGGTGTGATTTTTTTTTTATCAGTTTTAATCCAAAATTGCTGTCATTTTAAAGAAATTTGTGGTCAAACGGCATCTCGGTGAAGTCTGAAATCTGATAAAGTTTGTTAAAGATCGGATGAACAATGAAGCCCCTATCATCTTAACAAGGCAAAATATAGCATTTTTAACTAAATCAAGGGCCATAACTCCGCCGTTACTGGTACGATATGGCTGGTTTTTAAACTAGTTTGAGCTTGCAATGACATTAACAATCTGATAAAGATTGGTAAAGATCGGATGAACAATGAAGCCCCTATCATCTTAATGATGCAAAATATAGCATTTTTAACTAAATCAAGGGCCATAACTCCGCTGATACCAATCCGATATGGCTGGTTTTCGAACTTGTCCTAGCTTTTATTGATATTAACAATGTGGTAAAGTTTAGTAAAGATAGGATAAACAAGAGGCCCAAGAGGGCCTGTGGACGCTCTACTGGCTAACACGGCTCTTATAACATCAATGAAGCGAGTGACTGCCATTAAAAAACTGCTTTTTAACTAAAGCAAGGGCCATAACTAAAGAATCTGGTAAAGTTTGGTAAAGATCAGATGAAAATGAAGGCCCTATCATATTAACGAGGCAAAATCTAGCATTTTTAACTAAATCAAGAGCCATAACTCCTCTGTTACTGGTCCGACTGGTCCAACATAGAGTTAAAAAAAAAAAAAAAAAATAATAATAATAATTTAAAAAAAAAAAAAAATGAAAAAAAAAAAAAATAAAAAAAAAAAAAAATTAAAAAAAAAAATAAAAAAAATATTCAAAAAAAAAAAATTAAATTTTTTTTATTCAAATAAATAATTAATAAAAGAAATATTCAAAAAAAAAAAAAAATTAAAACAACAATATTTAAAAAAAAAAAATAAATAAAAATAAAAAAAATATATAAAAAAGAAAGTCATAAAATCAGTTAAAGTTTGGCAAAGATCAGATGCAAAATGAAGGGCCTATCGTATGACGAGGCAAATTATAGCATTTTTAACAAAATCAAGGGCCATAATTCCACTGTTACTGGTTCGATCTGGTTGATTTTCGAACTTGACCAAGCTTTCATAGACATTAACAATCTGATAAAGTTTGGTAAAGATCGGATGTAAAATCTTAACGAGGCAAAATATATCATTTTGAACTGAATCAAGGGCCATAACTCTGCTGTTACTGGTCCGATATGGCTGGTTTTCGAACTTGTTCGAGCTTTTAACGACATTAACAACCTGATAAAGTTTAGTAAAGATCGGATGAACAATGAAGCCCCTATCGTCTTAACGAGGCAAAATATGGCATTTTTTACTAAATCAAGGGCCATAACTCCACTTTTACTAATCCGATATTGCTGGTTTTCGAACTTGTCCGAGCTTTCATTAATATTAACAATCTTATAAAGTTTGGTAAAGATCAGATGAACAATGAAGCCCCTATCGTCTTAACGGGGCAAAATATAGCATTTTTAACTAAATCAAGGGCCACAACTCCGCTGTGACTGGTCCAATATGGCTGGTTTTCGAACTTGTTCGAGCTTTTAACGACATTAACAACCTGATAAAGTTTAGTAAAGATCGGATGAACAATGAAGCCCCTATCGTCTTAACGAGGCAAAATATGGCATTTTTAACTAAATCAAGGGCCATAACTCCGCCGTTACTGGTCCTATATGGCTGGTTTTCGAACTTGTCCGAGCTTTCATTGATATTAACAATGTGGTAAAGTTTAGTAATGATAGGATGAAAAATAAAGGCCCTATCGTCTTAACGAGGCAAAATATAGCAATATAGCATTTTTAATTAAATCAAGGACCATAACTCCGCTGTTACTGGTCCGATCTGGCTGGTTTTCGAACTTGTCCGTGCTTTCATTGATATTAACAATGTGGTAAAGCTTGATAAAGATAGGATGAAAAATGAAGGCCCTATATTCTTAACGAGGCAAAATACAGCAGTATAGCATTTTTAACTAAATCAAGGGCCATAACTCCGCTGTTACTTGTCCGATCTGGCTGGTTTTTGAACTCATCCGAGCTTTCATTGATATTAACAACATGTTAAAGTATGGTAAAGGTCGGATGAAAAATGAAGGCCCTATCGTCTTAACGAGACAAAAGTTAACGCCGACGACGGACGACGGAAGACGGACGACGGACGACAGACGACGGACGGACGACGGACAACTCGGCATCCCATAAGCTCTGCTGGCCTTCGGCCAGTAGAGCTAAAAATGAAGGCCCTATCATCTTAACAAGGCAAAATACAGCAATATAGCATTTTTAAATAAATCAAGGTCCATAACTCCGCTGTTACTTGTCCAATCTGATCGGATGAAAAATGAAGGCCCTATCGTCTTAACGAGACAAAAGTTAATGCGGACAACGGACGACGGATGTTGGACGGACGACGGACAACTCGGCATCCCATAAGCTCTGCTGGCCTTTGGCCAGTAGAGCTAAAAATGAAGAAAAAATGAAAAAAAAACATTCAACCCACGAACCATGGTGTCTTGTGAAAAAAATGAGTGAAATTTGAACCCACAACCTCTGTGGTAAATTAACATATATTGAAGAAGGACCATAACTCTGGTTGATTTTCAAACTCATCCAAGCTTTCATTGGTATCAACAATCTGGCCAAGTTTGGGAAAGATCGAATACAAAATTAAGGCGCCAGTGTGTTCAAAAGGCTGAAAATGGTAATTTTCAATAATTCAAGGGCACATCACTCCAGGGTATATGGTCCAATCTAGCTGGTTTTCGAACTCCTCCGAGCTTTCATTGATAACAATCTGGTAAATTTTGAAAAAGATCAGATGGAACATGAAGTCCCTATAGTGTTAACGGGGCCAAATTATAGCACATTTCAGAAAATCAAGGGCCATAACAAGGATGTAAATAGTCTGGTTTGGTTGGTTTTTAAACTCGTCCGAGCTACCATTGATATCAACAAGATGGTAAAGTTTGAAAAAGAAAAGATGAAAAATGAAGGCATTTACGAGGTAAAATATAGCAATTTTAACTAAACCAAGGGCCATAACTCTGATGCTACTGGTCCGAACTGGCTGGTTTTAAACTCATCTGGGGGCGTCCTTGGCTGAGTGGTTAACGTCTCTGACTTGAAATCACTTGCCCCTCACCAATGTAGGTTCGATCCCTCTGGGGCCTAGGAATCTTTATGTGAGGAAGCTATCCAGCTGGCTTGCGGAACGTCGGTGGTTCTACCCAGGTGCCTGTCCGGGCTCGAAAATTGCCCGGAGGGGCACTTGGGGTCTTCCTCCACCAGTGGAAGCTGGAAAGTCACCATATGACCTTAGCTGTTGGTGCAACAATAAAATCCAATTCAATTCAAATCATCTTAGCTTTCATTGATATCAACAATCTGGTAAAGTTTAAAAAAGATCGGATGAAAAATGAAGGCCCTATCCTGTTAACATGGCAAAAGTTAACGGACAGACGGACGGACGGATGGACGACAGACAACACACCATCCCATAAGCTCTGCTGACCTTCGGCCAGTAAAGAGAGAGATATAGCTTTTGTTTATGCTCGCCCTATGGCACTAGGCCTTTTGGCGAGCTAAAAACTAACAACAAAGGAATATTTACATTCTCCTGCCTCCATCATTGATATAGGTGTCGATTTGATAACACAAAACAACAGACATATGTAAAAAAAAAAATCGAGGGGTGGGGATGGTGTGGGGGTATGGTTGAGTTGTGTAGGGGTGGGGTGGTGGGGAGAGGGTGCCGAAACAAATTTATAAATTGAAATTATAGGTGTATAACTGATAAATCAAAACAACACAGAAATATGTAAAAAAAGATAGGGTAATCACTCAATTTCTATTTCACTCAAGCAAGTTACATGATGGACATAATAAAAGGCAGCAATAGGGAAAACAATTTCAGCATGACCTTGATTATTGACCAAGAAATCCCAAAATCATTAGAGTTAATTGTATTATCATGGAAACTATTTGTGTAATTTCAAGATTTTATGTCTAATACAAGTGATATTGCAAACATTTTTTTCTCACGTTTGCATGATTTTCAGGTCTATGTAACCTTGATGTATAACCTACTGATCCCAAATCAATGGGGTTCTTGCTATCAGTCACCAAGTGCAATTTAGCTAAGAAATTTCATGAGCATGGATCTTATATTTCCAGAGTATTTACCCAGAATGCAAAGATGCATGTGAGGTCATGGCAACCTTTTACCATAAATCTACTGAGCCCAAAAGTGAAAGAGCTTTTCACACAACTGTTATGGACAACTGTATACTTATCATATAAAAAGTAACAAAATTGGCTTGTGCCCAAATAGGCTTATGACATATTCATGTGAGACACTGGGTCAAAATCAGGTCAAAATCCATAATGAGGGACCACAAATCAATATAAAAATCCATATTTTGGGGCCAAAAATCCATATTTTAGGGTCAAACATCCATAGTGGGCCCAAAATCCAAATATTTTTATTTTTCAGCAAAAAAAGGGCCATAACTCCATTGAAATTATTCCGATCTGGCTGGTTTTCAAACTTCTCTGAGCTTTTCATTGATATAAAGACACTGGCAAAGTTTCGTATAGATCCGATTAATATTGAAGGCCCCAATAGAGTGTTCACACGGCAAAAGTTAACGGACGATGGACAGACTATGGACGTATGACGGACAGACGACGGACAACTCGTCATCCCATAAGCTTTGCTGGCCTTCGGCCAGTAGAGCTAATAAATGAAAGAACTCCTGCATATATCCCAATACAAATCTATAAATGTATCATATTCAACCCCTAGCGTATTTGTTACAGCCCTAAGTGTGAATAAAGCATTGTTTTAATTATGTTTTTTTGTTTTTATATCCATGTAGAAGAAGTCAAAAGAAGAGAATGAAATATTAAGAAAAGAAATAACAACATTAAGAGAAGGTATAAAAATACATTTTATCAAATAATATTTACACTTTCTTTTTGATATATATGATTCCATATGTACAAAATTAATGTTATTTCAATTTCACATAATTAAAGTCACTCTCTCGCCAACAACATGTAAATTTTACAATGCATAAACGTTTTTTCAAACTGAGACTGTCCATATGTGTTAAGGTTGTAAAATAATGCAGATTAATAGGGCGATTTTTGCCTGGCCGATTCAGGCGGTAAATTCAGATTTGCAACATTTGAAATTTACATAGTTATAAATTATATGGTTTGTAAGCTTTTTAATAGAAACAATTTACATTTGTTGTAGTAAATTTGCATGTTGTTGGCAGAATAACTACTTTAAACAGAGATTTCTTGTTTTAAATGATATCCAGTTTAGTCTATTATGCTATGCAGATTTTCCTAAATATTAGCAAATGCGATGACTTACATTGTTTTATTATATAAAGAATTCATAGACCAGATACTGTGACCAAGGTGGCAAGATGGGGAGCCATCTAGACTAACTATGCACTGAGACTATAAGAATCTTACATGGGTATCCGGTTCAGATAGGGAATTCCAACCCGAGGTATACGTGTTTTTATCGGAACCGAGGCTCTGCCGAGGTTCCGATTAAAACACTTATACCGAGGGTTGGAATTCCCTATCTGAACCGAATACCCATGAAAGATTCTTTTTCTTGCATATCAGAGAAATGTTGTGCATTGACGCCGCCAGCTATTAACGTTTTGCATGTTTTTCTGCATACCGGATGTTGGCGCGCGTGAATTTTATCTCGACCCTAGGGTGAGATGGAAATATCTAGCCCCGGTAAAATGGCGGATATCCTTGTCCGGTATGCAAGAAATCTTCAGTAATGATAATGATTACTTCATATATTACAGAAAAGGACATAATGCAGAAAAGGATTGCTGCATATCAAAGGCAAGTATTTGAGATAAATGGGGGTGAGTGTTGGGA
>JAWPHD010021746.1:0-27273 GCA_037043455.1 Cyrtodaria siliqua
AGGGAAAAGAAAACAATGTGCATCCGACCACCATACCGTACATACCCTCTTACAACACAAAGTCAGGGAATCAAACCTTAGCTGCACTGGTGAACATGGTGAAAAGTGATCTTCTAACAACTTTGCTACTCCCACACCTAGAGTTGTGTGTTGTGCATAACCCTCAAGTTTATTGCCCATGAAACAGTTTTCATCCATTACCTCATCGCTCCCTGAGGTTGCTGTCAAAATATAACCTAGTAAGATGTGCACTAACAGGACATAAAACCCATTTCATTAGGGGGGTGGGTCATTGGGGGGGGGGGGGGGGGGGGGGGGGGGTAGCCTATTATTAGGGGAGGTGCTCTTATTAGCTCTTATTAGTAGTAATACATTGGGGGGGGGGGGGGGGGGGTAGCCTATTATTAGGGGAGGTGCTCTTATTAGCTCTTATTAGTAGTAATACGGTAATTATGTTTTTTTGTACATCATGTCAAACTTTTTTTAGTCAGAAGCACTTATAACACGTATTAAATATCTTCCTTGTTTGGTTGCATCTTAACTTAGTCATATTTGTTTTTTAAAGTTACAATCCATACAAACCATTTCAGACTACCGTATAATCCCAAATAAACGCCCCTTCCCTAATAAACGCCCCTTCCCACATTTTTTCAGATATATATTTTTTTAAGAACTTACCACAAGATGCAAGTTAGTATGTTTCATTCACAATGAAACACACAAAATCACTAGAAAATTTAAAATCCGATGCATTGATTGATTGATCGACATTGTTTTCTTGGTAAAGAAAATCATTCAATAACCCTTTTCAAAAATGTTACACCCCCGGGGGTGTTTATTAGGGATTATACGGTATGTTTTCAAAAAGAGTGAATCCAAATAAAAGAAGGACTGGTTTGGGGCTGGCGAAGGGGATGCTATGGATAACCTCATAAAATTTGAAGTATACTTGCTTGCCCATAAATTTATATGATAAAAGTATTTTTGTTAAAAAGTTCTCAAAATCACCTGGATGATACCAGTTATTTTGGATGATACTAGTTAGTTTGGATGATACCAGTTATTTTCTCAGTGTGTGCACAGCAGAACACATACGACATGTTCACATTGTTATGTTGTTATGTTGGTTAATAACCTTTCTATACCGTATTCCCCCCCAGGGCTTCTAAAATCGCCGGTTTGTCGGTCCCCAGACTGAATTCTGTTTCTCCGGACCGATTTTCTTTTCAAAATCTCTGTTAAAATCGGTCCCAGATATTTTATCTATCGGTCGTTAAAAAATCAACAATTGCGGCAATATTCTTTGATCCATAATACGATTGTTTGTCACTCGCTGTGCGAAAGTAGGTCAATTTGGTCAATTTGGACTAAACCATTACCGATAGTAGGGAGTTTTCCGGAAGAGTCTATAGCCATGTAGCACGCCTTTGATGTGTGATCAGTGAAAGTATATCACGCGTTCTGTCGGTTCACTGAAGCGAGTGTTACCGTCTGTGATTTCTTTGATATACCGTTAGTCGTAAGGTGTTAGCCTGTTTGCTTGTGTCGGTTTGTTTTTTTAAGTGGCCAAAGCTGGGACTGAAATTTGTTTGCGTCATTAAAATACCGAGATGTGTTAATTGTTTGTTTGATTTTTTTTTTACAATAACTTTAAGTATAATATTAAGGAAAGTGATCAAACCTGACACCATTTTTTTTTTAAGTCGGACCGAAATTGTTTGCGTTAGTCGTAACATTTGGTATTAATTAAGCTAATTGATGAAAAACGATATAACTCAAATTTATGTAAAATCGTATATAATCCGCTAGTCCGCGCGTGTTAGTCCGCGTTTTATACCTACCCGGTTTATTAGACACTTCCGGTTCAATTCCTCAAATGATCAACAATTTTAATATTGAGTGAAAATTATTCATTCAGTAAAGCGAAGACATGATGTCAGTCATTAAAATGTACAAATTGTGATAAAGTAAGTTGAAAATAATACAAATATAATACAAACATACATTTTAAATAGTTCTCTATATCAATGACTGAACGGAAAAAAATCATGGTGCAGCTGACATGGTGGGTGGGGTAGGGCGATTTTAGTGATTTTTTCAAAATAAGCGCGATTCTTACGGCAGTTAAAAACCTGGACCGATTTGCATTTTAAAATTTTAGAAGCCCTGTTCCCCCCATTAAGGACCCCGACTCCTATAATCGATACCACGTATTTTCTCAGTGATCACTGCGTGACATAATTTATTAGTGTGTGCACAGCAGTTCACATACAAAGCAAATACACTAATAAGCCATGTGCAAACATGCACACACCAGTGTTTTTTTCCTTATAGGATTGGTACTGAAAAACGGTGTATTCCCAATGGCAAAAAGTATGTTTTTTCCCAACTGCAGTGAAAAAACTACCCTTCAAAAAATCGTGATCAAGCAAAAGTTAACAATGGAATCATTTAATTTCGTGGGCATGAAATTTGGCGGTTCTTTCCAAAAGAGTATTTAACGGGACGTAAATTCGCGCATTTCTGATTTTTGAAGGAAAAAAAAAACCTCTGTAAATTTGTCCAGCTTAGCCTAGAGGAAAAAACATTCTGGCAGACATGTCTGGCGATTACGTGACTCATTTCCTGTCGCATGTCATATTGCCCAATTAACCATGGGTCATTAAAAATTAAACACATCCAATTAACAGAGATTATGTCTGACACCATTGCTTAACTTTACTAATTATTTCCTGGGTATTCAGAATTTCTAGTAATCGATCATGCGTACGATGCCCGTTTGACTGGTTTATTGATTTGTTACTCACATTTTATCTCGGCCAATACCGCTGGAGTCATTGAAAAGATACAAAATTCGATAGTTGTTTCTTCTTGTTTTCAAATACCATTTTTTATATTTGTGTTCGGTCTGTTTCAAGTATGTTCTTGTTGATAAAATATAACAAATACTTTCCATCAATTCATTGAGAACCCACCCAGTTGTCGAAAAAATAATACTAAATACTCGGTAATTGATGACAACAAAAAAAAAAGCCAATACCAATCGTGAACGATTTACTAGTACACAACTGCGAAAGTAAACATCGGTAGTTTTTGGTTTTTATTCCAAAATATACATAAACCTATTTTTCTGTTCTTGGGCAAGACACTTTCCCTTAGGCTCATCCGTCGGATGGGGACGTAAACCGGGTGGTCCCATGTATCGGTCTATCCTCTGAGCACGTTAAAGAACCATAGGAATCTATTCTATACTATGTATCCTTCCCCTCTCTCTGGGGCGGCTCTAAATAACCTATACTGTGTTGATGAGCCGTTAAACAACATTCAATTATATTCTATTTTCCTGACAACATATAATCTGATTCAATAGTTATTGGCGAAATGATGAGTCCAAAACTGCGCTACACAGTACTGTATATTATGGATTCGAATCATGGCCGAGACGGCCGCATTATTAATACTTCTGGGCATTAAACATTTGTGGGGATCGGGTCAACCTCGAAATCCACAAAATCCACAAAATTAAATCGCCCACGAATATTAATGACTTCACAGTAACCCTTCATTTATGCACCAAAAGAGGGACAGTAAAAGCCTGCAACATTTTATGGAAAATCACAAGATTTACATACCTTCTTATATAAAGGTAATACAATTTCTAACTACATGTAACTTGTATTGTGAAACATGATAACATTTGGTACTTTAAAGTCCCTATTCTGCCATCAACATGCACATTTTGCAACAGACATACACCGTTTTTAAACCTAATTACGATGAGGTATATAATTATACCGTATACGTATTTTGAGAATCCAAACTCTATATTATAGACGCAATACAAATTTATGGCTTTAACCAGCCAGACATCATCGAATTATGAGTTAACAACTCATAATTCTGTTTATGCATATATATTCAATTACGGGTATTTTAAGAACCTGTGCATATATATATATAAAAAAATTAATAGGCACAAATAATTATTATATGACTTGAACACCTGGATAGAGTTTTGATAAATGCTTTTGTAATGTAAGTTTGCTGTTATTTAAAGGGTTATTTTCTTTTAACTGCAAAACTGCCCAAAATACTGCTTGCTAGGCAACTCAATACACAGGTATAAGCATGCTGCTAATCTCAATATAGTGTTTAACCTACTTTTCAATCCAATCAGAATCATTCATTCAGATCCACCAGATTTTCAAAATTTCCATAAACTTATTTCATTAAAACTCTGATTATGTCACTATTTTATTAAGTGCGATAACTGTTTATAAAGTGTTCAAGGCGCACTGCACTTGTGTCAAAATACAATGGTACACTGCGCTCACGGAAATGTTCATTTGCATATCAAATGCCATCGTTCATTTAATTGTTAAACTCCGCTGTTACTGGTCCGATATGGCTGGTTTTCGAACTTGTCCGAGCTTTCATTGATATTAACAATCTATTAAAGTTTGGTAAAGATAAAATGAAAAGTGAAGGCCCTATCGCCTTAACGAGGCAAAATATAGATTTTTAAACTAAATCAAGGGCCATAACTCTACTGTTAGTGGTCAGATCTGGCTGGTTTTCGAACTTATCCGAGCTTTCATTGATATTTACTATCTGGTAAAGATCAGATGAAAAATGAAAGCCCTATCCTCTTAACGAGACAAAAGTTAACGACGAACGAACAATAGACGATCGACAGACGGACAACTCGCCATCCTATAATAAAAACCAAACATTCACTTCTACCATCCCTACATTTGGGTTGCTATTATGTTAAAGTCCCACCTAATTAATACCGACTAATACTAAGTGGGTAATCTAACGGGTAATTTAATATAAATATAGAAATGTCAATATTGCCCATCTAAAAGCTCAGCAGAGTGATCCCCAACCATTTAATTTAAGCTATTCAACACAAATTTATAGTGTATCAACAAATTTATAATTTCCATTCTAAAGGTATACATGTAACTTTAAATTGACAGTCACAAAGCCACCATGCTTCTTACATACTATAAACACCCTATAAAAGTTTTAAACACACCCACCCACCCTCCCCCACCTCCCTCCCTGCTTTGAAAGTCAAAAAAAGAATTATAAAATACAAATTACCAAAACCTGGAGGGATAATACATAGGGAATAATAGCAAAACACGGTAATCACATACATTCAATGGTTTTTTTAACGTTTTTTCACAGCATTTAAGTTTTTGTTTAACCTTGTAAAGCCCCAGGGGCGTTTAATAGGGCTTAATTGGTATTTATCCACTTTCAAATATGCAAAATTGCACAATGAATTACTACTACTAAATGCTTCTGTAAATCTGTCATTCTCAACTTCACCCAGTAACATTTATATGTAATCACCTTCTTACAATTTTATATCATTATTATTACATAAGAAGTTAAAAGGCAATATATTAAGCTAACATTTATAATAGACCATAATTCGGTCAGTGATCGATTAAGTCACGTCATGCTGACTCTTACACACAGTAATGTCCTTATGTGGAAGGCTTATCCTGTACACTAACAAGTTACATTATATTATAGTATTTTGTAACACTTTTTATGAGAAATACATTTTCGGCAAACAAAAAAATATATTTTGAAAAATTATGTTTCTTTTCATTGGTTAAATTGTTGTTAAACAGCTCATCAACATAATGTTTATGTTATTTAGAGGTCTGTTCCCGAGAGAATGAGTTCAGTTGTTGTTTCGAACCTGTGACCTCCAGATTCTGTCTACCATGTTATAGGTTGTGGTGGTGGTGGGTTTGTGGGGTGGGGGTGGGGGAGGGGGGGCAGCCTCAAACCCACATATACAAGTGGCTTAATGTCCTTGTTTAGAAATGCCAACAATAACTTCAAATGCTTCACAATATAAAAGGCATCAATATTTACATAATGATTAGCATGATAGCAGATAACAAGCAGGATCATCTTAAGTCACCACTGTACTTCATGTGTCATCGTGGGCATGTATATAAATATCATGTCATGTTTCAAGTTACAACCCTATTAATTGCATGTAATCCATACAGAACATGGATATAAATCTGGAGTAAATTAATGAACTAACCTGTTTTTATAAGATGTATCCCTACTGTTGTTTTAATATCCTATTTTCAATGCAATAACCAATTTACAGTACACGTGCACCAGATCACGCCACCATCTGTCAACTATTGCAAAATGTAAACACAAGAGTTTGTATTATTAACCACATTCCCTATCTACCTGCAGTGTAACCCAAGTGTTTTAATGACTTCGGTATGGCGAGTTGTACAACTGCGTAGAAACTGATCAATGAAATGACATAGCTGGCTATAAGAATATTTAAAATAACCAAACACTTGACAGCAAACCAACATTATTTTTAATCAAACACTTAACAGCAAACCATAATGTAAAATAATCAAACATGGCCAACCAACAGATACAAACATGGGCAACTAAAGATACATTCCAGGGGCATAGCCGGAGCCGTTTGGAGAATACGCCCTGGGGGAGGGCGCGGGAGGGGTGGTGGTGGAGGTCCTGGGATTTTTTTTGAAATTTGAGTGCAATTTCGGAGGTTTGTGGCTTCATTCGGGCGAGATTTTGGAGGCTTTCTCCTCCATTCATTAAGTGTTTTTTTAAAAATAGTGTCTTACCCACTACCCACTTCAATTTTTATTGCTGATTTAAAAAAAATAGGCACTTTTATTTTATCACATTCAATTTTCTAGAGTACGGGCGGGCGTTCTCCAGAAAATTGAATGTGAAAAAATAAAAGTACATGACTATGCCTGGCTACGCCCCTGCATTCATCAAATACTTAACAGCAAACCAAGAGGTAAATGATCAAACACTAAATAGAAAATCAACAGGTAATTCAAACATTTAACAGCAAACCTGATCAGTGAACAAGTAAATTAAACACTTAATATTTTAACACCAACAAATATTTTAATCAAACACTTAAGAGCAAACCATTATGTATTTTAATCAAACACTTAACAGCAAACCAATATGTATTTTAATCAAACACTTAACAGCAAACCAATATGTATTTTAATTAAACACTTAACAGCAAACCAACATGTATTTTAATTAAACACTTAACAGCAAACCAACAGGTAAATTAAACACTTAACAGCAAACCAATATGTATTTTAATCAAACACTTAACAGCAAACCAATATGTATTTTAATTAAACACTTAACAGCAAACCAACATGTATTTTAATTAAACACTTAACAGCAAACCAACAGGTAAATTAAACACTTAACAGCAAACCAATATGTATTTTAATTAAACACTTAACAGCAAACCAACAGGTAAATTAAAGACTTAACAGCAAAACAACAGGATAATTAAACACCAGTAACAGCAAAACAAAAAGGTACATTAAAACGCTTAACAGTGAAACAATTTTCAGGTAAATTGCAAACCAACATGTATTTTAATCAAACACTTAACAGCAAACCAACATGTTTTTAATCAAACACTTAACAGCAAACCAACATGTATTTAATCAAACACTTAACAGCAAACCAACATGTATTTAATCAAACACTTAACGGCAAACCAACATGTTTTTAATCAAACACTTAACAGCAAACCAACATGTATTTAATTAAACATTTAACAGCAAACCAACATGTATTTAATCAAACACTTAACAGCAAACCAACATGTTTTTAATCAAACACTTAACAGCAAACCAACATGTGTTTTAATCAAACACTTAACAGCAAACCAACATGTATTTAATCAAACACTTAACAGCAAACCAACATGTATTTAATCAAACACTTAACAGCAAACCAACATGTTTTTAATCAAACACTTAACAGCAAACCAACATGTATTTAATTAAACATTTAACAGCAAACCAACATGTATTTAATCAAACACTTAACAGCAAACCAACATGTTTTTAATCAAACACTTAACAGCAAACCAACATGTATTTAATCAAACACTTAACAGCAAACCAACATGTATTTAATCAAACACTTAACAGCAAACCAACATGCTTTTAATCAAACACTTAACAGCAAACCAACATGTATTTAATTAAACATTTAACAGCAAACCAACATGTATTTAATCAAACACTTAACAGCAAACCAACATGTTTTTAATCAAACACATAACAGCAAACCAACATGTATTTTAATCAAACACGTAACAGCAAACCATTAAGCATTTTAATCAAACACTTAACAGCAAACCAACATGTATTTTAATCAAACACTTAACAGCAAACCAACATGTTTTTAATCAAACACATAACAGCAAATTTACCAACAGTGTTTTTTATGCCTAATTTCACAATTCCAATAAGTATTCTTTTTTCGAAACATTAATTATTATTTTTTGTAAATACAGACCAGTAAGGATACTAGTCTTAATATAAGCTGATGTCAAAATATTTACCAAAAACAAAACTTAAAACCAAGGGATATTAAACTGTGAAAATAAAAGTGAACAAAAGTTTATTTCTCTTTTGTTATAATATTTCACAATTTTCACAATGTCTAGGAAAATGCCGCTATTTTTCACAACGGCATGGGCACAGGATGCATTCACAAAACACATAAAAAACACTGCAACATGTAAACTAATCAAACACAAACCCAGGTATATAGGGCAAAGAAGATGACAGTAAATGTTATCTTACTACAGGTA
Organism: Cyrtodaria siliqua; assembly: GCA_037043455.1. Taxonomy (NCBI): domain Eukaryota; kingdom Metazoa; phylum Mollusca; class Bivalvia; order Adapedonta; family Hiatellidae; genus Cyrtodaria; species Cyrtodaria siliqua. The sequence goes on from JAWPHD010021746.1 coordinate 8,678, forward strand.
ACATATACATTTATAGAGAATATGAAGTTATGTATGTATGGGGTTTAACACTGCTAATATTTAGCTGCTAATATTTAACAACATTTTTTAGCCATTATCTACTTGTAGCAGCGAGACCTATGCTCAACTTTATAGTGCTGTCACGCTGGAATACGTCGACACACAGTCCTTACTTAGTACTACCCTATATATACTCAGTAAAAAAACTTTTGGACCAAAGTATATAAAGTCATATAAAAATAAAACTAGTGGACAAAATTTAAGTATCTTATTTTAGTAACCAAGGTCTACCCTACCTGTTGAATTTGGTACCAGAAACATTAAATTCCAAACAATATTTGATTTTAAAAAAATATCGCGAACACACAAAGGGTCTGTAAAAAATGTTGCAAAGTCCATACAAAGTAACAGTTACGGATACATTCGAGTAACCAATAAAAAGATTATTATTTTTTCGCAAACTTTCATTGTAAACGATAATTATTGTGGATTGTTGATCTATTGTGAATTATCAACTGAGGTAATAAGGGTTATGGTCGAATGTCATGGTTCAGCGATCATTGTACGGGTTCGAACACTGCCATGGTCCAAAACTTCTTTTACAGAGTATATAATTAGTCTAGCAAAAAACATTTTATGAAGTTTTTGGTAAGACCCGGCCCGGGATTCAATACACGACCTCCTGCATGCAAGGCAGAAGCTCTTCCACAAGGCCATGCTGCCGTGGTATAAAGTGTCGGTACATAATGGGTTTTCGCACATTATATCCGGACAGCAATCTTGTACGGAAACAGTAATACCTAATATTATACATGTGACATTCACATTTCTGTCAGACCAAATACAGGTGGCATCGTATTTTATACCTTTTATAAAGAACCCTTTTTCTCTCTTTTTTTTACAAATTTACAAACACAGTCATAACTACCGGCAAATAAACAAACTACATGAACAAAGGCATAACTCTTGTCTTTATAAACAAATTACAAAATCACAACATTCCCATGAATGTTAAAAACTTTCTTTAAGATATCCTGCTTACTGTTTTGGAGCAGACAGCTTCTGTTACTGCCTGGATCTATTAATGTTATATTGGCCAATTACTTCAGATGTGCCAGTTCAGGTGCCAAAACAAAATTGTGTGATTAGATAACTGCAACACATAGTCCTTCCATAAACATGTTTTGGCAGAGTATTCAGAAAATAGATAATAAGGCTAAATATTTCTTGATAAGTTTTGCATGGACATTTGAAAAAAAAATTGAAAAAAATAGAAATGTGTCCATCGGACACGGATGCCTCCGCTATTACAACATTTATTTCGTGAATTTTTACCATTCCAACTCTGGAAGTACTGGGGTGAAAGGGCCTAAAATTAAACTTGACCGAGACATAGTGCCCATATACAATTTGACCCAAGTTCAGAGAATTAAGTACCCAAGTTAGAGAGTGGACACCATTAAATTCATGTTTTTCTACTATTACAAGGGCCAAAACAAGAGTTGATACTGATCATTTCTGCCAATGATGCTACAGTGTTCACAAGGCATAAAATGACATTTTTCAGAAAAAACAAGGGCCATAACTCTGGTGTTATTGACCCAATTTAGCTGGTTTTCGAACCTGTCCAAGCTCTCATTGGTATTAACAATCTGTGAGCAAAGTTCAAATAATAAATGAAGGTGCTAGAGCATTCACAAGGCAGAAAATGGAATTTTTCAGAACAAACGCCGTTCATTCTAGGCCAGGAATTTAGGGAGAAGTCATTTTAGGGAGAAGTGGAGATCGATGAATTTAGGGAGACTTCACGCGACGTGTATACGGAGACAACGGTTGAATAGTCATCACCATGTATATTGCAATGCAGTGAATACAGTGTAATGTACACTAATTCTTTTAACTCTATAATATGAGCTTGAAATATTGATGCAAATTTCTTTGATAATGGATTTATTACTATACTGTACCTTTTTAAACTTCTTTTTTTTTGTTTAATTTTTTTTTGTTTTTTTTAAATTTCGGCGACTTGAACTTCGCTTTGATGTGTTGCCAAGGCGAAGTCAAGAGATCGCAGGCGCGTTCTTCGCCCGAATCGCCCCCTAGATTGAGCCCTGATACTGATCCGATTTGGCTGGTTTTCGAACTTGTCCTAGACTTCATTGATATTAACAATCTGTGCAAGTTTGGTAAAGTTCAAATAATAAATGAAACACACCGACGGAACTCAGTGGCACCACGGAGGATTGAACTAAATATTTAATAATTGAAACAAGAAATGTCACTGTAAGTGACAATTGCCCCCAAAGTGACCTTTGACCTCCAAGTGTGACCTTTACCTTGGAGACAAGGACCTGGATTTTGCGCGCGACACGTCTTCTTGTTGTAGTTTGCACTTGTGCCCAGTTATTTGAAAATCCGTCAATGAATGCCAGAGTTATTTACCGGACACGATGTACGGAAGAATACACGGAGTGACGGACGGTGCGACTACTATATGCCACCCTTCGGGGACATAAAAAACACCCTGACAGTTTTTAATGAAGCATACGGTTAAAAACAAGATTCCTAACCCCTTGCCAAAAAATCCATGTCAATCTGGATACAATTTGTGAAAATCTAAATCTCCACAATAATGAAAAAGACCTAGGGATGATTTCATGCAAGTGATACAAATTAGACACACCAAGTGAGAATCAGGACCCCATAAATCAGCTAATGACAGCTTAATGGCACTTCTCACCTGTGACCCCTAGTTGACAGATTCTTAAATAACTATTAATAGCTTTAAAATCGCCTCTATATACTTAAATAAGTCTCACTAAAGCTGCATAATTAGAGCTGAATTCAAATTAAGAATTGACCTCTCTCACAACATAATTGAACTTTTTTTTTTTGAATGAACCAGTTTTACAATGTATAAGTTGTGTAAAACTAAATATAAGTAATGTGACCTACAGATGTATACTTATATAACAATAGCACAACTATCAGGTATAATCACAGGATACCTAGCCCCTGTAATTAAACAATTACAACAGACTTGAACTATTAAGGTAACTGACCCAATTTTAGAGTTCATTGTTGTTAATGTGTGACTGACAGGCCTGATAACATCAGCAGAGTTTTTCACAAGTTTTATGAGCTGGGGTGCCAAAAAAAGGCACAAGGTGGAGCAAAGGTCTTGCTCTGGGATTTCCAAATTCTAAATGGCCTTATCAAATATGGGCTACCTTAATTAAGTTAATGAGCTGTACAGGTGCAATTCAATATTGGTAGGACCTGACAGCACAAATATCTAGGCATGCAATCCACATGCTTTACATATATATATGCCACAGATGTATTCCACATGTATTTCATATGAAAGTAACACATGTGTAATACATATGAAAAATACATGAAAAATACATTTTTTACAAAATAACATTCAAATATAAACAGGCTGTGAACCATTTTCTGCCATGTTCAAAAGGAACTTATATAAAAGAAAATGTATTTATGTATACGTGCATGTATGTCACAGGTATATTATTTTAACATGAACAATATTATGTGGTACATATGAGCAACATACATAAATGATACATATGTACCACATATATTGTAAATAACAATACGTACACAATTGAAAGTAACACGCAAACAATCAATCTCTAGACTACCCAGAGTTGTCGTTCCTTGCATACACATAGATCTCTGTCAACGTCTCACCAAATACCAAGAATCGTGGCAATCGATGAAAAACGATGGAAATGCAAAATTTCTTGATGACACTAATATTTTTCTGAATTAACTCCACATGAAATGCTTATATTAGTTATTACAAAGAAAACAATTTTCGGCTTGAATGTTTTAAATATACAGTAAATTATGCTCAGAATTATATTGCAGTAGAATAAAGGTTTGTACTTTGGCATATATATCACTCCGCCTTTAAAACTTTAAAATAGGCACCACCAAATCGTCTCCATAACATTACAGTACAGCGATTTGCTTACCAGCACTTTCCAATATTACACAGATCTTAACAACCTACTTAATGTACTAACCTATACCATATATCAAAATGTAGATAATAAGTGGTGTTTATTTCGATTGTTTACATGTCAACCAACGGCCGATAGTTGGTGGTGTCACGGTGTTGAAGTTCTGTTGCTATTTTTATATTTTAGCTATGCTCATATGACAAATTATCATGTGATGCAGACTACTTTCTTAGACGTTGACAGAGGTCAATGTAATGGACTCTGGGAGAGATTGGCAAACAATAAGAAAGTAACACATATGTGGCACTCGTCATAACATTTTTCTGTATATCAGTGCGAATGAACTTAACAGCTTCAACAGCATAGTCAAACAGGATCAAATTCAACACCAGATATAAATTTTCAAGTTAAATGTTTTTTTCCTCAAAAAAGCAAAATCTTGAAAGGTCAAACCATGTAATGTCTGAAACAGTACAGAGCTGATATTACACTGTAATTCTATCTAATATTAGACACATTTTGAAACAAGTTTGCTTTTTTTCCTTCCTTCATCCAGTAAGTTTATATGTCTGTATTTTTAGTGTCCTGTCAGAGGCATAAGGAATACCATTTAAAATAATCACTACAAGTTGGGCTATTTTCCAAACCATGTCACTAAAAGCCATTTAATTTTTTTAAAACTGTACTTTATTGTTTATTAATTACTTTTTATGCCGAATACCATCATGGTGTATAATAAATAATAAATGACAGCATCATGCAGACTGCAATTAGCCAATATGACAGGACAATGAACCATATTTGAAGTTTAATTACCCCTACTAACTCATAATCATCAATCATATTCAACCCAAGCTCACCCCAAGTAAGACAACAGCAAACAAAGTCAAATGGGTTTAATAGTTTATTTAAGTCTCATCACAGTACACTATTATCTACAATACAACAAATCATAAAATACAACTGTGCCATTCTTTTTAGAATTACAAGAGACTATACAATATCAATATACATATGACTGTTCACAATGTTAAAATATTGAGCATCTGAACCGACTGCCACAGCCGTGTCATAAGACTCACAAAAAGCCACAGCAGTAGGTCCAGTAGTCAATGCATACACATATATCACTGTTTAAATTTATAAAATCATTTTCTAAAAATATTGTTATCACACACATTTATACACAGTAAAAACTGAGCGGCCGGTGCCAATCTTGACATGTTGTCTAAAAAGTACTTAAAATAGAAATATTAATATGTGAGTTGGCGAATCGCAACGGCTACTGAACAGGGTTCAATCTAGGCCTGGATTATAGGGAGAAGTCACTTCAAAGTCACTTCTCCCTCCAAAGAAAATAGAGAGAAGTGACCAAAAAATAGGGAGAGGTGAGGGAGACACGATCTTTTAAATTAAGTGCGCAATCGGTTATTGTTAATTATTGACTGATATACATGTATACACCCTATTGGTTATAACCTTTTGATTATTTAAGAGCATGCTAGCTGTTTCAAATTAAATGTGTTTATTAATTTTATACACACTCACAGGCACTCTTTACTGATATATACTGTAACTATAGAAGAAAGGATTGAGAGAAGAATCAATATAAATATATTGCGGTATCTTTATTTATTCATCTTTCTATCAATTTGTATGGAGTTCTATTTAAATATGATTCTCAAACTTCTTCCTAAAAGGCTCACGTTCTGGCTTATTCCTCATTAAGACCTATAAGACCAATTTATGTGTTTTGTTTCCCAATTTGTATTAGCTAAAAACAATATTTATTAAAAAAAATGTTTTTCCTCCATCCGAACTTGTGTACCTATCCGAACTACTATGACACCGCACTTTTCCGGAAGTAAAAAATTGCCGAAAATTCAGTAGAAATGTCATCTATTATTAACTCTTTTTCATGCATTAATTTGTTTGGAATGCCAAAAGGTCCGTTTCATCAAACAATTAAGAAAACACAACTCTAATCATTATTCGGTGGTATCATTTAATCAACTCATGTAAATTAACTTCAAACTGTTGTTTCGATCACGTTTTCAACACGTACTTGTCTAACTGTAACGGAACCTACGATTGGTCAATTGTTCAGCTATACGCAATCTCATTGGATAAGGCGTGTGTATTCCCTGTAGAGTCTAATTTGTAAACAAAAAATGGTGAGGTGCGAAAATTGCCTCGGGGGATATCATAGTTGTAGGAAAGTATGCTCCCCGCGGGGTTTCTGCTGTGATCGAACAAAGCAATTAGCATAATCCCTTCCCAGAGATGTCTACGCCTGTCCTGAGACATAAACAACAGGTCAGTTAAAGGACTGGTTACACTTCGCTTGAGGGCGGAAAAAAAGCGAAGAGGTCAATCTGAAGGCGCATTTAACTTCGCCGTCGGCTAAAAAAAGCGAAGTCACAGAGGAAAAAGCGAGTCGCTCGTGTCGCCCTCCAGAATGAACACTGCTGAAACCTTAAAAAATAGTATAAAAAATCAGATAACAACCCAGACCAGATCTGGAGTGTACTGATTAGCACCGACTTCTCAACGTCGTTATAAAACCTTATTTCTTATCTAAGGCCAAATAAAATCATACCTGTGTTTACTGTAACATTGCTGAAAAAAATCGGGTAGGTAGGTAGGCATTTTATTTTATTTTATTTTTTTTTATTTTTTTTTGGCGAAGTTAATTTAAGGTGGCGATGAGCTTTGATGAATGGGAAAATGTGGTATTTTAAAAACTACAATAAATAACAAATGAAATTGTGTATGTGTTATTGTTTCCCAAAAGGCATGGCAACAACTGGCTCTTTTCCCAATCACTTGCAATTATTGCAAAGGGGTAAAACCGTTTAATTTTATTTTTCGCAAGTCCGGAAGAGGGTAAGTTCCAACAGCAGGACAATGAGGACTTGATCGCGTGAAAATAATTATTTAATTATTTTTATTTTTTTTCATTATTTTTTTTCAATAAAAAAAAAAGGAGTCGGGGGTGTTTTCAGCAGGTCGGTCGGGTTACAGTAAACTGAGGTATAATTTTATTTGGCCTAATAATGATTGCATTATTTACAGCATAAAATATGATGAAATTAACTTTAAAAAAAAAGAAAAAAGGAACGCTTACCAGCTTACTACAAGTAAAATAAATAATATTAGTAACACATAATTAAGAATATAAAACAGAGTTTCGCTTTTTGAGAATATTGCAACAGGTTTTGGCACTCACGCGTATCATATCTTTATTGGAAAATAAAAATGGAAGCATTCAATAAAAATTATATTTTACTTGAGAGAACCCAAATTCAATGTGACAAACATCTAATATTAACAAAAGTGTTAGGAGACAAAACATTTATATAGTAAGTAATATTTAGTAAGTAATGTTTTTATTTAAGTCTCACATATCAAATTCAATTACATTTACAAATATTATACAACATCGTTATTTGATATCCTGCCATCATAGGCATATGAGACACTGTAAAACACAATAGTACATATTAAAACATATTCTAATACACCCGCACTATATAGCCTAGTTTAAAATATCTCGTTATATTGAACGATATATCACTTTAATTTTTGCAACGTTAGGAGAATAAGCATTGCGCATTGCGCATTCCGCATTGTAGCGTATGCAACGTTAGGAGAGCAAGCAAAGCAATGCGAAAGATTTCAGATGTGTGCGTTAATTTCACATTTTAGGGGTATTAGAATAGAAATAGAACATCGTTTACGGTGAATTATCTATAATATATCACGGTTTGTCGTTCAATTGTAAACAATAATTTCACGTGAAATTATTGTTTACAATTGAACTCCAAACCGTGATATATTAAACGATAATTCACAGTAAACGATGTTCTATTTCTTAAATAAAAGTTAAAATATATTGCTTTAAAATATATATTCAATATTTAAAAGTTATTATTTAGTATTTGTTGACATATAATTAAAATGAAGACTACAATTAAATTTCAAACTTTCATTTAAACAAGAGGCCCAAGAGGGCCTGTGAACGCTCTACTGGCTGTTATACCATTGATGAATCGAGTCGTACTACATGGTGTCTAGAGTGTACACAAGGTTTTTCAAGTATTTGACCTAGTGACCTAGTTTTTGACCCCATGGGACCCATTTTCGAACTTGACCAAAATATAATTAAGACAACATTTCGACAAAGTTTCATCAAGATCGGGTCAGAAATATGGCCTCTAGAGTGTACTAGTGACCTAGTTTTTGACCCTGTGTGACCCTGTGTGACCCATTTTCGAACTTTAGCAAGCTATAATTGAGACAAATATTCTGACAAAATTGCATCAAGATCGGGTCAAAAATATGGCCTCTAGAGTGTACACACGGTTTTTCCAAAGTTTGACCTAGTGACCTAGTTTTTAACACCATGTGACCCATTTTTGAACTTGACCAAGATATAATTAAGACAAACATTTTGACAAAGAGTGTACACAAGGTTTTTCCAATATTTGACCTAGTGACTTAGTTTTTAACCCCATGTGACCCATTTTCAAACTTGACCAAGATATAATTAAGACAAACATTCTGACAAAGTTGCATCAAGCTCGGGTCAAAAATATGGCCTCTAGAGTGTACACAAGGATTTTCCAATATTTGACCTAGTGACCTAGTTTTTAACTTCATATGACCCATTTCCGAACTTGATCAAGATATAATTAAGATAAACAATTTGACAAAATTTCATCAAGATTGGGTAACAAATATGACCTCTAGAGTGTACACAAGTTTTTTCAAGTATTTGACCTAGTGACCTAGTTTTTGACCCCACATGACCCATTTTTGAACTTGACCGATATTTCATTGAGACAAACATTCTGACAAAGTTTCATCAAGATCGGGTCAAAAATATGGCCTCTGGAGTGTACACACGGTTTTTCCAAAGTTTGACCTAGTGACCTAGTTTTTAACACCATGTGACCCATTTTTGAACTTGACCAAGATATAATTAAGACAAACATTTTGACAAAGTTTCATCAAGATTGGGTCAGAAATACGGCTTCTAGAGTGTACACAAGGTTTTTCAAGTATTTGACCTAGTGACCTAGTTTTTAACCCCATGTGACCCATTTTCAAACTTGACCAAGATATAATTAAGACAAACATTCTGACAAAGTTGCATCAAGCTCGTGTCAAAAATATGGCCTCTAGAGTGTACACAAGGTTTTTCCAATATTTGACCTAGTGACCTAGTTTTTGACCCCACATGACCCATTTTCGAACTTGACCGAGATTTCATTGAGACAAACAATTAAGATAAACATTCTGACAAAGTTGCATCAAGCTCGGGTCAAAAATATGGCCTCTAGAATGTACACAAGTTTTTTCCAATATTTGACCTAGTGACCTAGTTTTTAACTTCATGTGACCCATTTTCGAACTTGATCAAGATATAATTAAGATAAACAATTTGACAAAGTTTCATCAAGATTGGGTAACAAATATGACCTCTAGGTGTACACAAGTTTTTTCAAGTATTTGACCTAGTGACCTAGTTTTTGATCCCACATGACCCATTTTTGAACTTGACCGAGATTACATTAAGACAAACATTCTGACAAAGTTTCATCAAGATCAGGTCAAAAATATGGCCTCTAGAGTGTACACATGGTTTTTCCAAAGTTTGACCTAGTGACCTAGTTTTTAACACCATGTGACCCATTTTTGAACTTGAACAAGATATAATTAAGACAAACATTTTGACAAAGTTTCATCAAGATTGGGTCAGAAATACGGCTTCTAGAGTGTACACAAGGTTTTTCAAGTATTTGACCTAGTGACCTAGTTTTTAACCCCATGTGACCCATTTTCAAACTTGACCAAGATATAATTAAGACAAACATTCTGACAAAGTTGCATCAAGCTCGGGTCAAAAATATGGCCTTTAGAGTGTACACAAGGTTTTTCCAAAGTTTGACCTAGTGACCTAGTTTTTAACACCATGTGACCCATTTTTGAACTTGACCAAGATATAATTAAGACAAACATTTTGACAAAGTTTCATCAAGATTGGGACAGAAATACGGCTTCTAGAGTGTACACAAGGTTTTTCAAGTATTTGACCTAGTGACCTAGTTTTTAACCCCATGCGACCCATTTTCGAACTTGACCGAGATTTCATTGAGACAAACATTCTGACAAAGTTTCATGATGATTGCATCAGAAATGTGGCCTCTAGAGTGTACACAAGCAAAAGTTAACGGACGGACGACGGACGGACGACGGACGGACGGACGACGGACGACGGAAGACGGACAACACACCATCCCATAAGCTCTGCTGGCCCTTGGCCAGTAGAGCTAAAAACAAACAAAAACAAACGAAACATAACCTTTGTTTTAAACTTCATTCCTTATATATATATAAAATTTATTTTATAACACTGTTATGCATATTTACAATGCTAAAGAGTGCCGTTTAAACATTTTTAAAAATGTATTAGCTAATGTGTCCTGTAATATATCACAGTTCATGAAGAATATTAATTTTTCAATTGATGAAAACAGAAAAGAATAAAATTCAGCTTGATTTGCTCCATTAAAAAGTTCATATCTAATATCTGAATAAAACTCGCAGTCAATCAAAAAATGAGTTTCATCCTCGATTATTGACTTATTACAATATTTACAAACTCGTTCAAGGACAGGTGTTTTCGGTCGAGTTTATCTCCCTGTTTCAATTGCTAAGGGAAGATTACAACTTCTAATATTTGCAAGAATGCGTCGATGGCCTCTGCTTATATTGCAATTTACATAATACTCTGTTTTAAACACACTTTTATAGAGTCTGTACGTTCTAAGTTTATTTCCCTTCTGATTATTTCTTCCATCACTTTGTAATTGTTCATACCATGCACGTCTATCTGTTTGGATTAAATGGTCACGTACTTTGCTCAGACATTTCTTTATGTTGGGGTTCTCAATTAACATATGTTCTGATGTTCCTGTGTTCTCTATATACTTTCCCAGGACTTGGGTTTATTACACGACCAATTGCGAACTTGTCGTACTACTCTATTGCTTGGCATATTTCTTAATCTATTCCACAGTCATACTGTTTCAGATTTTTGCTTGATCTGACAAGAGTCCCATCCCAGGTCTCCCTTCGATGAAAAACAATATTTGGTTACCCCTAAAAAATATCTTCCCGCCTTATTTAAGACTGTTTCAAGTACTTTATATTTATTTTGTCCCCGTATGCCAGATCCATAGAATAGTACCGGTTCAACAACAGACTCAAACAGTTTAGTATATACACAAAATGTCATTCCACCAGCACAAAGAAATTTGGTATAAATAGCTGCCAGTGCTCTGCTTAGAGGCTCTACCTATATATTTTTGTCCACCAATTGATATAAACTTTACTTAATTATAAAGAGGACTATGAAAAGGCTAAATGGCAATAATTTCACCCAATGTAATATGCGTTTTGCTGGGGAAAAACAGGATTAAAAAGATCGGATTTTTAAAATTGTATTCGTAATTGTTTTAGACAAGCCGATTGCGGAGATTTTCCGATCTTATTCGTTTACAATCGGAACTACCTCGTCTGATTAGCGAAGAGTTCCGATCGATTCGTTTGCTATCGGAACTGCGCCGAATAGTTTGTAATCGCATTGCGCATGTCCGAGAAAATCGTAAAAACTCTAGTTCTCCGGCAGTAATAAATGGCTGGGCAGCATTTTATTCAAGATATTGTTTTGATCATAATTAATAATTTACAGAACTGGAATACGAACCATGTTTCTTCTTAAAATACTCATAAAATAGCTTTGTATACATATAAATGCAGTAATATTGAGTATTTAATATTTTACATTAAAAATCGCGTAGATATAGGTAGTGCCTCTTTAACTGTCAAATTCATATCAAGATGTTCATTGAACCAGAAACCAAGGTACTTATAGCTATGTTCCATGTTCATTGTCACATTTGAAATTAAAACATTTATTCCTACGTTTTTGTCTGAAATGTAGTACCTTCAATTTTTGTTTCATTTACAGACATAGGCCATATTTTACACCATATAATATAATCATGTTACTAGTAAATGTATTTCATGTCACTCAACATTAACATTTTTTGCTAGATTATTTAAATACAAATATGTAATTGTCAATAAAATGGCAATACTTCCATAATGCAATTATAGTCATACTGCTGTAGATTACCCAACGATAACCAGAAAAGATACCATCTGGAAATAATAACTATCGGTAACACTCTGTGAATCGTACAATATATATCAATATCATTGTATTGATACAATTATATGAGTCTCGTTATAATGAATTTTTAATAACACGTTCAATATCAGGCCATAGTTGTGTTGTTGTTTTTTGTTCTACATGTATATCCACAGGTGAAGTGAATCTTTCCTCAGTTTTTTCGTTCTAAAATTTGCCAATCTGTTCATGAGAAGAAGTAGTTTAAGCAAAATTTCTTTTTTTTTAATTTTCTCTATATAATTACCATTAGGCAAACAAAAAAATATCTGTGTTTCAGGTGGCCCGACCTTAAAACTTTTTATGAAACAAGAAATATCACTGTAAGTGATAAATGCCCCCGAAGTGTCCTTTGACCTCTAAGTATGAACTGGACCTTAGAGCCATGGACTTGGATTTGTGCACGACACCTCATTTGGTTGTGGTGAGCACTTGTGCCAAGTTATTTGAAAATCCGTCCAGGCATGCAAAAGTTATTGACCGGACACAATTTGACATTTGACCTCTAAATGTGACCTTGACCTTGGGGACACAGACCTGGATTTTGTGCGCGACACATCGTCTTGTTGTGGTGAGCACTTGTGCCAAGTTATTTGAAAATCACACAATTTGACTTTTGACCTCCAAGTGTGACCTTGACGACCTGGGTTTTGCTCGCGACACATCATCTTGTTATGGTGATAACTTGTGCCAAGTTAATTAAAAATCTCTGCAGGGGTTGTGACGTTACGGTCCTGACACGAAATTGCGTACCTGTTTTTGACCTATGAACTGCAAGTGTGACCTTGACCTTTGAGGTACGGACCTGGGTTTTGCGCGCGACACATCGTCTTGTTATGGTGATCACTTGTGCCAAGTTATTTAAAAATCCCTGTATGGGTTGTGAAGTTACGGTCTGGACACAAACTTCGGAATGACGGACATACAGAGTCCGGACAGTGCGATTACTTTTTTTTTCTCACCATTTTGGGAATGGGTCCGTGACCGGTCAAATTGGGAAAAAACATGCGATTTTTCTCAAAATTGGGAAAAATATTGTTTCTGTATTTGGTTCAATTTACAGAGAAAAGCAGAAGAAACGTCTAAAACCCTGGTAAAAACCCTGGTAAAAAACTTTATTAAGAAGATTATTCTAAAACATTTTACAATTTTGGGAAGAAAAATCTAGAATTTTTTTTTTACTCAAAATTGGAAAAAATGCTATTTTTTGGCGATTGGGAACGGGTTCGTCCAAAGAAGGAAAAAAAACGCTGTATATGCCCCCTAAAAATTTTCAGGGGCATAAAAAATTATTCTGAACAATGATTTATCACAATATATCGAGGTAAACTGACATCACAGAGAAACTTTCAGTTGTATCATCAACTTGTATGGGATTTATGAGATAAATACATGTAGAATCTCAAAATATCTTGCGTCAAAAAAAAAAGAAGGCCTATCCTATTTTTTTAGAGCATGCAATAGGAAACACATCTATTTTTTTTTTGTCCTTACACAATGTATAGACTTTGGACAATGTACAAGTACACACGCTGAGGTGGATGCGTTTTTACAAATTGCAAAGTGTCTCTAAAAATGAGCTTCTACACCATAAAAGATTTCTTTATTTTAGATTCAAGCCAAATGTAGCATGTTTAAATGGTGTATTTGATGGACATACCTGTAATGAACACCTTGTACCTAGCCTTCAGGACCTGCAGTATTTCATTGTTATTCAATTTTCACAGATCAGAGTGGTTTAACCTAGTCCTGCAGTGTCAGGTGTACGATTATCACACCACAACATCCATCAACAGGACACCCACTTACTATCACCTTATAATGAGAAACCTTTTTTTTAAAACATCATTATTATAGATAGATCTTTATTTCGAATTTCCAATAGGCTTAAAAGCCCATGAGGATACAAAATACAAGTACAAAGCATGGCAACAGACAATACATGTCCAAATATGCAGTTTATCTTAACTGAGCTGATACAATGAGAAGGCGTTTATAAAACACTTCCTTGCATAAATAAATTACAATTCATCACAATTTCCTTAAAGTTCTCTGGCCATGTTTTGTTTCATGAACATGTTTATGTTTATTTAAATCGAAATCAATACACAACAATAGATATTTACAATTCACACATTGCAATATCTGTGAAAAGGGAGAATAGAGAATAAAGATTTTATTTGATGATGTAGAAAACTTTGTACAGGTAAATTAATACACAGGTAAATATCTGGCTATAGTTGCGCAGCTATACAATTCAAATTTACCTCATTTCCCCGTGCAGTCACGCAGTGGTAAAAGTAGTATCTAAGTCATACAAATAATACTTATTTTTACATACAACTTAGTAGCGGATTTAAATATATGTTTCTCTCCGGGACTATCAAGAAATGTTCATAAGATGTTTAAGAGTTAAATTTGTTAATTGGTAATACTACAAAAAAAGTGGCCATTCATCTTTAATGTATTATATCAAATGAGTCAAATAAAACAGCTTGTTATTCGTATTATACACCTGACCACCCTAGTACCTTTTATACCAACAAGCGCTGTCAGAAGGACAGCAACCTCGACTTTTTGAAGCCAAATTTCGTAAGAATAAAGCAATATGTAATATTGTCAGTTACAGAACTGTTGTCAAAATACAGAACTGCAGCTGTCATGTGCTTATTGATGAGGAACACGTGCGTGAAGTTCAATTCTGTTCTGTGAGGGCTTTTTAGAGGCCTGTAAAAATTAAAGTTATGGACCCTGCCTTACCAAAAAAAATTACCCCCACCAGCACCCCCAGCCCACCATGCTTTCTCAACATAAATAGGAAAGTTGACATAATAAACCATGACTTCCCAGACAGCAGATAATATTCGTAACACAATACCTTAGCTCTATTATGGAACATTGCCATGCCAACAAAAATATTGATACAAAATTTGTTTGCTTTGTGGTAAAATACAAACAGGGTGCTCTCAGAGTGATGGTCTGAATGCTGAAGATAAGTAAAAATCGAAGGCACCGTCTAGATACTGAAACTTGACACCAGTCAATCAATACTTCTTGGCTGCTATAGTGAGTGCTTTTGGGCCCCAGTTGACGGAATAAAAACAGGAGGTAAAATTTCCACAATGGGAAATCATGTTCTCATTACGTGGTCCGAGTATTAACTCTCATACCCCATTCAACCCCTTTTCCAAGAAGCGAAAAATTGAATGTGGGTTGCTGGGGTATGAAATGAAACCTTAATTTCGGCTTAAAAACTATGCACATTGTAATATTAAAACATTTAATAGGTAATTTTAAACAGGCTATCGCATTTTTGTTCAGTAAATGTTTTTTAAACATGTTTTATTATGACAATATCTGTAATTAAATGCTGCTAATATAAGCTTCCCTATCGCATAATGGAATTAAGGCGGGACCACGCATTGTACCTAAATGATGGATTGAGAACATGATATTTATTTTCTCAGTAATAAGTAATATACCTTATTCCCATTATAGTAGCGCCCGGGGTGCTATGCAAAATGGCAAGTGGGGCGTCTTACAAAAAAAATATTATTACGTTTATTGAAAAGATCGAAAATGTATTGAATATGGTTTATTTTTTGGAGAGTTTGGATACAAAAGATTGAAAAACATATTTAAATTTGGAGATCTTATTTTTATTTTTTTTAAAAATATGATATGCCCTTTAGAAGCTGCAAAAGGGTTGTAATGCCATTTATCACTGATTTCAAAACTGCACTCACCGCTGCGGGTTTGAATCCCACTGGGAGCTCGACTTGTGAGGCAGTCGATTCTTACGGATGGTGGGAGGTGTACATGTATACAGTACTGGTTCTACCCAGGAAAAGTGGGTCGTCTGCTTCCACCACAAAATCTACCGTCGTATATAACCTTCCATGTGTTGAAACATGATGTACATTAAAACACCATACAAACAAACAAACAAACAAAGCACTCTGCCATTATTACATTAAATATGTATAATATATCAGCTTCCAGTATTGCTGTATTTATCTTCTTATGAATTGAATGGGGGTGCATGACATAACAGCCAGGGCCTTCCCCAGCCATTTATGGCGTAGCGGCGCCGCGATCCCATAATTTTTGAAACAGACATGCCGCGATCCTTAATCTGACCGCGACCCTTTAAAACCGTGCAGCGATCCCTTAAAAGTGGGTCAAAACATTCATTTCCCAGTGTTAATTAATGACATATTCTGCCCAAATAACGCCTTGAGGCATTAAACTCCTGACAAGCATACGTCCTTAGCTCCTGATTGGAGTGTTTCATAAGTATTAGAGGGGCAGAGGTGTTAATTACCTCCGCGATAACGGTCTAATTCAAGAATTCAACCATGCGTACATTATTACGTCATCAAATGTGAAAACAATTTACTTACGTTATATTTGTGATTGTAGCGTTTGAATTAACGTGCCTCCATCCATTTTTATAGCGATTTTAAATAGATAATGATGAGAAAATAATCTCACAAACGCAAATTTTTCGATAACCACATAAAATTATAAGAATCTCGGGGTTGTAGATTATAAATTTAGGTACTTCCGGTTTTGAATTTGCTTCCGTGTTTTCGTGTTTCAAACTAAAACGATTAATTATGAATAAAGACAGCAATTTTATAACATTTAAATGAACTTATAACCGTTTCCTACTCTTTTTCTTTCGAAAACGCTAATGACTTGATGCAGTAAACATGACTTAGACGTTAAGTTATTGTAAGACAATGTCAGCGTAAAAAGTTGATGTAAATCCGGATAGTCCTTATTTCGGATGCTTAAACAATACGACACTGCGTTTTCAATTTTTTTTTTTTTAAATGTTATTCCTTATAAAATAACATAATTACTCCTGCTTAGACTTCACCACATATATAAGTGAAGTGTTTACAAGATAAAAAAAATTCTAGAACAGCAAAGGAAACGATGTATAAAGTTGAGGTATCATCTTTTTCCAAAAAAAAAAAAAGTAAAAAAATGGTCATACATGTACTATCTATGGCAGACTAGTAGATATATTTAAAACATGTTTTAAATGTGTCAGGTGTATGCCAAAACCCGTATTTTACTTCAAACATGAAAAAAAATCGACATGCACAGGGGATAAGCGATTTAGGCGAAGTCGCTAAAAACTTCTCTTTAGTTTGGCCGACTTCGCTTTTTTATTCATGTGGGGCGAAATTTGAGTCGCCGTCATTTTCGTCAAATTCGGGTCAATATCGGCAATTTCCAAATGTGATTTAACCTCATAATAAACAAAAGCCTCTAAAATACACAATCAGCGCGTGTATCACACGTACCTTATTTAATCCCATTACCATTAAATAACAACGCGACTCTTATCTAATCAGGGCAATAGCTTAATTATCGATCTTTATCGGCTCTGGCCTTAGGCGAGATGAGAATATCAACCGCCATGTTTGCTCGTTAGGCGATCACGTGATTAGATCATGTGGGGAATCATGTGCGCATTCTATTTAAGTAAACCAATCAAAGCTGTCGTATTTTTTCGTTTGATGAAAATTAAAAATCGTACTACAAAACACTGCGCAAGGGCGGGGTTATGATTATGATTGACAACAAGATACCTTGAAAAATCACCCACGATAAATAAATGTAAAATACAGTGTATATAAATTATATGATTGACATCGGCATAGTTAATTGTAAAGAATCGTTAATAAGCAAAACTTTGATTGTGTGTTTTATTGAGGCTAATTATGGAATAAAGAAATGTGTTTGGTATAAAGAGAGTTTGTTTGTGATTGTTTCATTGACGAGAGAAATCAGCGGAAATGTATTTCTACGATTAGACATAGATATCAATAACGTATGTTACTCAATGCGGGCATGAATGAAAACTAAGTTTGGGTCTAAATTATCGTATAATTAGTATTTTTCAATAAAAATGAAACGGGGGGGGGGGGCGGGGGGGGGGGGGGGGGGGGGGGGGGGGGGGGGGGGGGGGTTCTAGACAGATAGGATTGGCACTATTCGCTTTGAAGTTTGTAAGGCCATGGGAAAATAATAATAATAATAACTAAATGATAATAATAATACATGCGTTATTAGTATTATGCATTATTTTAGTTATTATAACAGAAATAATACCAATACAAATAATTAATAAAATAACATGCAATTGGTTAAGAATTAGTTAACTTGATATTTAATCGTCCGTCTCATGTCGACCGACCTTAAGTCTCCCTGTTTTGAAAAACTTCTCCCTGTTTTGACTGGAGGGAGAAGTGACTTCTCCCTATTTTTGGAGTCTGGCTTGACCCCTGCATGCAGGAGGGAACCCCCTCACTGCACCCACGCGTGTTAAATGC
>JAWPHD010021747.1:0-27268 GCA_037043455.1 Cyrtodaria siliqua
GTAGTGTTTCTGTGTGTATTTATATATAGATGCGGTATAGTTGCGTGTATTTAGATATATATGCAGTATAGTTGCGTGTTTTTAGATATATATGCAGTATATTTGCGTGTATTTAGATATATATGCAGTTTAGTTGGGTGTATTTACATGTATATGCAGTATAGTTGCGTATTTTTACATGTTCATGCAGTATAGTTGCGTGTATTTACATGCATATGCAGTATAGTAGCGTGTATTTACATGTATATGCAGTATAGTTGCGTGTATTTAAATGCCTATGCAGTATAGTTGCGTGTATTTACATGCATATGTAGTATAGTTGCGTGTATTTACCTGTACATGCAGTATAGTTGCGTGTATTTAGATATATATGCAGTGTAGTTGCGTGTATTAAGATATATATACAGTATTGTTAGGTGTATTTAGATATGTATGCAGTATAGTTGCGTGTATTTAAATATATATGTAGTGCAGTTGCGTGTATTTACATATATATGTAGTGTAGTTGCGTGTATTTAGATATATATGCAGTATAGTTGCGTGTATTTAGATATATATGCAGTACAGTTGCGTGTAATTAGATATATATGCAGTATAGTTGCGTGTATTTACATGTATATGCAGTATAGTTGCATGTATTTATTTGCATATGCAGAATAGTTGCATGTATTTATTTGTATATGCAGTATAGTTGCGTGTATAAGATGTATATGCAGTATAGTTGCGTGTATTTACATGTATATGCAGTATAGTTGATTGTATTTAAATGTATATGCAGTATAGTTGCGTGTATTTACATGTATATGCTGTATAGTTGCGTGTATTTACATGTATATACAGTATAGTTGCGTGTATTTAGATATATATATATATATATATGCAGTATATTTGCATGTATTTACATGTATACGCAGTATAGTTGCGTGTATTTAGATATATATGCAGTATATTTGCGCGTATTTACATGTATAAGTAGTATATTTGCGTGTTTTACATGTATATGTAGTATAGTTGCGTGTATTTATATGTATATGTAGTGTAGTTGCGTGTATTTAGATATATATGCAGTATTGTTGCGTGTATTTAAATATATATGCAGTATATTTGCTTGTATTTACATGTACATGCAGTATATTTGCGTGTTTTTACATGTATATGTAGTATAGTTGCGTGTATTTATATGTAAATGTAGTGTAGTTGTGTGTATTTATATAAAGATGCGGTATAGTTGCGTGTATTTGCATGTATATGCTGTATAATTGCGTGTATTTACATGTATATGTAGTATAGTTGCGCGTATATACATATATATGTAGTGTTTCTGCGTGTATTTATATATAGATGCGGTATAGTTGCGTGTATTTACATGTATATGCTGTATAGTTGCGTGTATTTACATGTATATGTAGTATAGTTGCGTGTATTTACATGTATATGCAGTATGGTTGCGTGTATTTAGATATATATGCGGTGTAGTTGCGTGTATTTAGATATATATGCAGTATAGTTGCGTGTATTTAGATATATATGCAGTATATTTGCGTGTATTTAGATATA
This sequence comes from Cyrtodaria siliqua, assembly GCA_037043455.1. Classification (NCBI taxonomy): domain Eukaryota; kingdom Metazoa; phylum Mollusca; class Bivalvia; order Adapedonta; family Hiatellidae; genus Cyrtodaria; species Cyrtodaria siliqua. The sequence continues at coordinate 1,558 of JAWPHD010021747.1, forward strand.
TATGCAGTTTAGTTGGGTGTATTTACATGTATATGCAGTAAAGTTACGTATTTTTACATGTTTATGCAGTATAGTTGCGTGTATTTACATGCATATGCAGTATAGTAGCGTGTATTTACATGTATATGCAGTATAGTTGCGTGTATTTAAATGCCTATGCAGTATAGTTGCGTGTATTTACATGTATATGTAGTATAGTTGCGTGTATTTACATGTACATGCAGTATAGTTGCGTGTATTTAGATATATATGCAGTGTAGTTGCGTGTATTTAGATATATATGCAGTATTGTTGCGTGTATTTAGATATGTATGCAGTATAGTTGCGTGTATTTAGATATATATGTAGTGCAGTTGCGTGTATTTACATATATATGTAGTGTAGTTGCGTGTTTTTAGATATATATGCAGTATAGTTGCGTGTATTTAGATATATATGCAGTATAGTTGGGTGTATTTACATGTATATGCAGTATAGTTGCGTATATTTACATGTATATGCAGTATAGTTGCGTGTATTTATATGTATGTGCAGTACAGTTGCGTGTAATTAGATATATATGCAGTATAGTTGCGTGTATTTACATGTATATGCAGTATAGTTGCATGTATTTATTTGCATATGCAGTATAGTTGCATGTATTTATTTGTATATGCAGTATAGTTGCGTGTATAAGATGTATATGCAGTATAGTTGCGTGTATTTACATGTATATGCAGTATAGTTGATTGTATTTAAATGTATATGCAGTATAGTTGCGTGTATTTACATGTATATGCTGTATAGTTGCGTGTATTTACATGTATATACAGTATATTTGCGTGTATTTAGATATATATATATATATATATATGCAGTATATTTGCGTGTATTTACATGTATACGCAGTATAGTTGCGTGTATTTAGATATATATGCAGTATATTTGCGCGTATTTACATGTATATGTAGTATAGTTGCGTGTTTTTACATGTATATGTAGTATAGTTGCGTGTATTTATATGTATATGTAGTGCAGTTGCGTGTATTTAGATATATATGCAGTATTGTTGCGTGTATTTAAATATATATGCAGTATATTTGCTAGTTTTTACATGTACATGCAGTATATTTGCGTGTTTTTACATGTATATGTAGTATAGTTGCGTGTATTTATATGTATATGTAGTGTAGTTGCGTGTATTTAGATATATATGCAGCATTGTTGCGTGTATTTAAATATATATGCAGTATATTTGCTTGTATTTACATGTACATGCAGTATAGTTGCGTGTATTTACATGTACATGTAGTATACTTATGTACAAATTAGATGAGATATTACGTGTTTAAACGTAAATCAGTTCATAATTAATAAGCATTAAAATATAAGAAATAAATACATGAAATATAGATATTACATGAGTGTCTGTATAGATATTACATGAGTGTCTGTATAGATATTACATGAGTGTCTGTTTTATATTGAATTTATTGAACGAGGTGAATGAAGTTAGGCCGAGCATCATATTAGTCTTTATCCAACGAGTTTAATAAATTCTATATTAAATAAGCACGAATGTGAGATTATATTTTACACATAATTATGTGCTAGTCGTAAGTGCGCGCCAGAGTAAATTTAGGAATATAATACACTCAAGTGATATGAAAACGCAACACGGGAATTTCCGCTATATATTGTATATACTGCACACTTAATTGCACACTTAATTGCACATAATATTCCAAAGAAATCCCAAGATGTTTTTTAAAAAGAAAGTTGCAGTTAACTAGAGAAAGGACACAACTGTGATGTTGTAGACGTTTTAATCACACTACACTTTGTAACAAGAACTTCATAAATGTTGAAGTAGCTCTTTGAAAAATTGAGCTAGTTCAGTACTGTATTTAACGTAAATGGTTTGCAAAATGTTGCATCCTAAGTTTGCTCACATGATTGAGCCAAACGCGTACTCTGTGAATAATGAAACATTGAAGGAATACTATTTGCTGTATTTTTTGTTGTTTTAGTATTTTTTCCAAAAGGAAAGGTCTTACGTAGCCATGTACCATTCGATTAAAAGCAGCGTATTGTGCATACAATATATAGCGGAAATGCCCGTGTTGCGTTTTCATATCACTTGAGTGTATGCCCGAATTCATTCGAAATATTTGATAAATTCAAATGTTGGACCTTGACATAACGATGCAGACACGATATTTAGATTTGTATGTCCTTTTTTATCAAGAATTGGAACAATTTGTTTTAGGCAAGTATATAAAAGGTCCGATTTACCACCCTTTAAATATATCTCAGGAATGCTATGTGTCCCTTTAACTCAACTCATTCGCTACGTACCAACTGTTGTATGCGCATTTGCCGATTGGCTTGTGGTGATTGCACGTTTCCCCATTGCATACCATGCTGCTGGAATGGAGATTGACTTGGATAAAACTGATCGAAAGCCGTCCTCTGAAAATAAGAAATATCGTTATTTGAGAAATCAATGAAGGAATTTGTTTGTTAACCCATTTAAGGTCATAACTATGTAGACACTGTACACGGATACTGCAATGTGTGTGAATAGAAACGGGTGTAACGGGATAGATTATATTTTATTGAGAGAGTGATTTTTCGATGGTGAGTGGTTTTCAAATAGGAAACTTTAATGAATTTAGCGATCATGCTCCGTGATCGTTTGTTTTTAATGGTAATTGCATACAAAGGCCAAATATACTATCAAAAAATTAAAAACTTCCGCAACTTTACCCATACATGTCAGTTGTTCTGTAGATAGTAAATGGAATACGCGATTTAGATTGTAAATACTTCTTCTACGGTGGTTTCTAAGTGTCATTACTTCATTGCATAAAAGGTTAATTTTTATTGTGAAGTGTGAATCATTTTGATGATGTTTATGAGGTTGTGTGTAGTATTGTTATTATTATCAATACCTCTGAGGTCGCTGTACCATTATAGCCTATAATGTGTTAACGGGATGCAAAACCAGTTATTCTTCAGTCATGTTGTCTATGCGTGTTGAACGTAAATAATGTTCATGGTTGAATTATTATGTTGTAAGTTTTGAGTTACATCTAGAAATGTGAGATTTCATTGTTGTTAAATTACATCTGTAATTGTATTACACATTTTGTTAAAGTTTAGCATAAAATCAATTCGAGGAAGGTTTAGAATTCGGGTTTATTCATTCTGAATAAAGATTGCATGGCAGTCAGTTATTAGGTATAGTGATACCATATTGCTATGATAGAATACATGTTGTGATAACATTGAAGACTCGGTATATATTTTTAGCCGTATATGCCAGGAGCGTAGGTAGAGCGTGTAGAGCGTATTGTCGGGAGCGTGGTCAACGGGGTCGTAGGTGGGGAACGCCGTAATAGGACGCGGGAACTACATATTTAACACTGTACTATAAATATAAAAGAAAATATTTGAATTTTAAAAGTGCACCCTTTCTTTTGCAACCGAGTATATATATATATATATGAAAATTGAAATAATTAGACCATAATTTAAATAAAATATAACGATTTTGGTGTTTTAAAATCAGACACCACCAAAAGAAGTTATATAGCTGTGCATAAAAAAGAAAGTTTTTAATATAATTAAATTACTTTTATAAACGGCTAAAGTTTTATTTTATTGATCACTGATTGGTCAAATTAGTTTGATGATGCCATGTTAAAGATATGATATTCGAATATATGAGAAATCGTAATATTTATGTAGACACTCCGCCTGAAAGAGGACCCACGGATAAAGTGGTAGTCTTGATCATCGTTGACGCTTGATTGTAAATACAAACGGCTTGAACCTTTGTGCAGAAACTAATTTGAAACCGGAAGTGCATGTCCGTAATTGATATTTTTTTATTTAAGTATTTTTGACCATCCACATTTAGTTCGTCCCTATAATGACGAAGTTTCCCTCTATTTATTATTCTAATACACCCGCACTATATAGCCTAGTTTAAAATATCTCGTTATATTCAACGATATATCAATGTAACGTTTGCAACGTTAGGAGAATAAGCAAGGCAATGCGAAAGATATAACTGTAACGATTGCAACGTTAGTAACGTTTGCAACCTTAGGAGAGTAAGCAAAGCAATGCGAAATATTTCAGATGTGTGCATTATTTTCACATTTTAGGGGTATTATAATAGAAATAGAACATCGTTTACGGTGAATTATCTTGTAATATATCATGGTTTGTCGTTCTCGTGAAATTATTGTATTCAATTGAACTCCAAACCGTGATATATTACACGATAATTCACCGTAAATGATGTTCTATTTCTTAAAAATTATATTGTCTTTCTGCCTTTCAGCATATCTTGGATATAAGATGCGTCTGTATCAGCCAGTCAGAAACGATACCAGAATCTCGGTTAAATGGCTGCCGCGTCAAAAACAATTTTGAAGAACGGTTCTAGACGTTTGTCTTGAAAACAAGCAAGCGTCGCAGATGATCTAGAATAATAAAGTAGAAACCGGTATCACGTGCCGCCCCTTACAGCGGAAGAGGATATAGAGGACACTGCATGGTGTATCAATTTAGCACAGAGATGTCTCGAACCTGCAACCTCGATGTAGCTAGCCGCCAACAAAAAAAAAGTTTACAACATATGTGCACCGTAGACTGTTTCACTGCGCATGTATCGTTTCACTCAAACAAGCGACAGTCGAAGACCGATTTCTTTGCCGTAAATTACGGCTAAATAAAGCGCATCAACCATGATCGTGGCCAAGCGTCTGATCGACGTTATTTTTTCTCAATATTGTTTACATAATGCAGACGCGTCACTTACATAAAGGAAGTAAGGTGGCGGGATATCTGTAAACTGTTAATGGCTACGCCTATAAAACAAACAGGTAAAGATAATGGCGGACTTCTACAGTCGTTTATATTTAAACGCTGTGTAGCAGTCTAATGTACACCGTATCTAAACTACTAACCACGAGGTATATATAACTTCAATACATATTTTGAGAATCCAAACTCTATAAACAATATAAACGGCTTTAACCAGCCGGGCCAAACTCCAAAACTGAAGCGTCGAATTAAGAGTTACCAACTAATAATTAATTTTACTCATATTCAGTCACAGTAATTCTAATTGATTGAATTGGATTTTATAGTCGCACCAACAGCTAAGGTCATACGGCGACTGTCCAGCTTCCATTGGTGGAGGAAGACCCCAGGTGCCCCTCCGGGCAATTTTCGTGCACGAGCGGGCACCTGGGTAGAACCACCGACGTTCCGCAAGCCAGTTGGATAGCTTCCTCACATAAAGATTTCTAGGCCCCTGAAGGATCGAACCTACAGCGGTGAGGGGCAAGTGATTTCAAGTCAGAGACATTAACCAATCGGCCACGGACGCCCCCAGCAATTCTAAGAACACGTTAATAAATCTATACTTTTACTTGGCACATATACATTATTATTTGACCGGAACACTTGGATAGAGTTTTGATAAACGTTTTGTTAGTGTAATTGTGTCGTTATTAGGCGGAATAACTACTTTATAACTAAAGCATATTCAAGTGAATTTAAGTTTTTCAACTTGTGCCTGAGCTCCAAAAATAGCTTCTTTTGCATTGTGTTCAACTGGTTGAATTTTACAGGTCTGACACCTTCACCCTCTCATAGATCGATAACTGATTTGACAACATGTTCATTTGCATGAATTCTTAACTTGTCCTTTTCTGATTGGCGTACGGAGATGCAGAAGTGATGGATTCGATATTAATGCTTAAATACTTTTAAAACACGACCAATTAACATATTACCACTATAAAGTTGTGTCAAGTGACACATACTCCATCAATCTTTTTTTTTTATTTTAGTTCATGCCATACATAATTAAATCAAAAAACGTATTAAGATGTCGAAGATCAGCTTTTTTTTATATTATGAACCATAAAATTCATTTTAATAAAAAATCATTTCCGGTTCGGAGTAAACTAAGTAAAACATCAGGGCCCCGTTTTCAACATCTTACGGTACGTCTCAAATTTTAAAACTGTTCACATTTTTGCACCTAAGCATTCAATATAGACACTTATGTTTGCATTATGTGCAGAAATGTCAAATATATAAGAAAATGAAATGCAATCACGTTCATTTGTGAATTGTAAATCAAACTAAAGAATTTAAGAAATTAACTTACGATCAACATTGTCGTAAGTTGTTTCCTAAAACCGGGCCCTGATATGTTTACTTTTAATTCATGTCCTAATGAAATCAAATACAAACGTATGAAGTTGTTTCTTCTTTTTAATACTAATACATAAAGATTTTTTTTAATCGTTTCCGGTTCTGGGTTAAAGGGACACATGGCAATCTTGAAGTTGTTATCAAGCATTATATTAAATGTAATTAACTTAAATAAAATGTTGAGTTTTCAATTTATCTTCGTTATTCTACCATAGGTTTAAATATATTATTGGTGCAATATAATCACCAGTTCATAATATGCAAAAACAATTTTCTTTAATATACTATTCTTATAATTATTATTAATGATTGAACAAATGCAAGTTATGTAGAAAAACTAACGGGACGTGGCAAGTTTTAAAAAATCAAGATTGCCGTGGGTTCCTTTAAATAGGTAAAAATCAATATAATTACGTTACTAAAACTATACTGAAAGGAAAATGAAACGCGAAACGGGAATTTCCGGTATATATTGTATGTACAATATTCTGCTGTTAATCGAATGGTACATGGTTACGTAAGCTCGTTCCTTTCGGAAAAAAGACTAAAACATCACGTAACACAGCAAATAGTATTCCTGCAAAGTTTCATTATTGACAGAAAACGCGTTGGGCGCAAACTTAGGATGCAAATTTTGGAAACTCTTTACGTTAAATACAGTACTGAACTGGCTCAATTTTTCAAAGAGGAACTTCAACATTTATGATTTTTTTGTTACAACGTGTACTGTGATTAAAACGTCTTCAACATCACAGTAGTGTCCTTTCTCTAACTAACTGCAACTTCTTTTTTTACAAAACATCTTGGGATTTCCTTTGAATATTATAGGGAATTAAGTGTGCAGTATATACAATATATAGCGGAAATTCCCGTGTCGCGTTTCTTTTTCCTTTCAGTATTGTATTTTCTATTTTAATGTAACAAACGAGAAATCCCAATCTTTCGTACTCTAAGTTATACAGACATGTAATACCTCTATGTGTACAGGTCCGTGCAGCGTAAATATAAACTGTATGTTTTACAAACTATAATATCATTTTATTTCTCCGTTACCGGTATATCTATATTACTATTTTCATCGGCGTAGCTACTATTAGGACATATAGGTCCGGGCCTATACATCAGTTCAGTTTGAATATGAAAAAGATGAAAAGCCACAAAATGAATAAAAACTGAAACCAGAGGTGGTTGGGTGGGAGGGTGAGTTTGGGGATGAGCGTGAGGGTGGGGATAACATTTGTTTCTTATTTTATTTTACAGTATAATAATTCAACTTTGTCAAATGTTAATTATCAAATAAGTCAAAAAAAATCTTCAAATACCACACATGTTTTCTGTAAGATATACGCCAAAACGCACCAATACTAAGTTTAAAAAAAGACGGGGGAGCATGCCCCGACCCCTAGTTTGTCGGGCCTATATATGCATTTCAGGTCAGCTACGCCCCTGATTTTGATGTTTAAATCGTATTCAAACAGAAATGCTATGAATCAATAAATACTGATAAAGGTGATCCTTTGAGAGCAACAAACGCAATTAAGAGAATAAAGCAGCAGACTCGGTTTTATTGAGTCTGTTCATGAGAAGTAATGAAAGAAGCAACATTTATCACGCCTCCTAGCACCGGCTTAAGCAGTATTCTATTTCAAAGCAACATATATTGGGCTCGCTGGTCCCAAAGGACCAGTAAAAAATAACACATTGAAGATTTCGAAAACTATTATAATTTCGGTCCTGGTTGGGCTAGAACGCACGAACAATGGATTAATGAGCCAACGTTAGACTATGGCGCCACCTCTGATCTATATGTGGCCGTATATTATAGAATAGCTTATAAACGTCAATGTCAAACAAATACTTTCGAGGTAAGTAGGTCATATCGACTTTCATACGGTTTGATACCATTAAACACAAGTACATAGTGATAGGTTAATGGTATTGGGATTTTGTAAATTAAATATGCCGAAACAGTCATAGGTTACATTAATATAAATCAAGCAATCACGGTCTTGGTGTTAGTATTTCCGCATTTGCTGGAAACGGATGCAGTTGATTGGTCAAGCACTCCGCCTTGTTGCCAAAAAACAAAAACACGCCGCCTATGGTAATTTAGATCTTTGATTGCAAAGTCCTCAAAATGGCGGCCTCCATATCCGTTGCAAAAGAACCTTCAAATGATTATATCTTCTTTGTTTATCATCCGATTTTGATAATTATAATTCACCCTTTTACAAAATTTTCAGAACTCTCAATAATAGAATGTGCTTGTACATATCAATCACTACATTCCCTTTACATCTGAGATTTTAATTAGACTAAAGCGTGTACAACCGTTTTCAAACGTACATTTCAACATGTTTAAAACAACTGCCGAAAGAAAACAATATGTGCTGTAGAAATGAGAAAAAAAAGTCAAGCAAAAATATTTCTGTCGTCTCCAAGATTCGGACAGGTACTGTATACAATTTAAACCACTTTTATAGAACAGTGAGAACATTGACTGACGCCCTACCGACTGCAGTACCGAGCAAAGTTTAGATAAATTATATGGGTAAAGATATACGAACAAAATAGTCGACTTGTAGCGAACATGACAAAACTAAATGCATTTAGTGGTCTTTACCCTATTCAGGACCATGTTATTCATAGGCCAATTTTAAATACGAATGCCTTACATTCTCATGAACAATTACCCATGTGCTGCCAACAATTTGCAGTAAGGTGGGGGTCATTCTCATGAACAATTACCCATGTGCTGCCAACAATCTGCAGTAAAGTGGGAGTCATTCTCAGAAACAATTACCCATGTGCTGCCAACAATCTGCCGTAAAGTGGGGGTCATTCTCAGAAACAATAACCCATGTGCTGCCAACAATCTGCCGTAAAGTGGGGGTCATTCTCGGGACAATTACCCATGTGCTGCCAACAATCTGCAGTAAAGTGGGGGTCATTCTCATGAACAATTACCCATGTGCTGCCAACAATCTGCCGTAAAGTGGGGGTCATTCTCATGAACAATTACCCATGTGCTGCCAACAATCTGCAGTAAAGTGGGGGTCATTCTCGGGAACAATTACCCATGTGCTGCCAATAATCTGCAGTTAAGTGGGGGTCATTCTCGGGAACAATTACCCATGTGCTGCCAATAATCTGCAGTAAAGTGGGGGTCATTCTCGGGAACAATTACCCATGTGCTGCCAACAATCTGCAGTAAAGTGGGGGGTCATTCTCATGAACAATTACCCATGTGCTGCTAACAATCTGCAGTTTAAGTGGGGGGGGGTCATTCTCGGGACAACTACCCATGTACTGCCAACAATCTGCAGTAAAGTGGGGGGTCATTCTCATGAACAATTACCCATGTGCTGTCAACAATCTGCAGTAAAGTGGGGGTCATTCTCGGGACAATTACCCATGTGCTGCCAACAATCTGCAGTAAAGTGGGGGTCATTCTCATGAACAATTACCCATGTGCTGCCAACAATCTGCCGTAAAGTGGGGGTCATTCTCGGGAACAATTACCCATGTGCTGCCAACAATCTGCCGTAAAGTGGGGGTCATTCTCGGGAACAATTACCCATGTGCTGCCAACAATCTGCAGTAAAGTGGGGGTCATTCTCAGGAACAAGTTTCCATGTACTGCGAACAATCTGCAGTGCAGTGGGTGGTCATAAAAACTCCGTAAGAAAGAACTCATGAATGAATACGTTGCATTCATATCAGCAAAGAAAAAGTCGAAATTCTCAGTTTTAATCTGACAATGTTTGAAAAATGGCTCCAATAGACCAACCATGTGATATAAACCAAACATGACACGCTGAATTAGTAAAAATGCACTTTTTACAAAAAGAAAGGAGACTTCGTTATTGGCCTCTACGTCCTGGATGCAATGGGTGCGCTACATCTTAATTCACGCAATACGTCATTTTGTTTCACATCATATAATTGATTATTAAGTGTTTTACATGATATAAGTTCATTATAAAAATCCGTATCTGCAATTTGATACAATACAAACTTACACAAATTTAAAGAATCTATTTCAAAACAAAGCATGGCCTATTTCAACGACAGACATAATCACGCAAAGAACCGGACATTCGTAATACCAATAAAATACTGGGCCCCGTTTTATGAAATTTTGATCGTAAATTAATTTCTTAAATGCTTCACTATAAATCTCACTTTCCAAATAAATGTGATTTCATTTCATTTTCTTATACGCACTACGTGCACAAATAATTGCCTACACTGAACGCTTAGGTGAAAAATGTGAAAGATTTTAAAAATTTGAGACTTATCGTAAGATGTTTAATAAAACTGGGCCCTGGTGCGGTGATTTAACATACGCCAAACCCGACACTATACGTAACGTGTAGTTATGTTTCTTATGTAAAACTTATCTAATGATGTCAATTTTATCATTTACACCTGTCATATATACCACACTTAGTACAAAATGACAGCTAACTAGTCATGCTAGGACAGTCTGCTCAATAAAAAAACGCCCAACAACAACGCTTCCGGTGTGGTTTTTTAAGCAATTTCATGGCTTTTGTTTCCTTCTGAATACAAACACGTAATTGTGTCTGCCCAACTTTTTTAACAAATAAGTTGCCTTCGGGCTTTTTTAATACTTGCAGAATTTAAATGTTGTAAATTGATATAATTTAGCTTTTGTTTAAAGCTGTTTAAATGTTTATCATTGTTGTCAGTCGTCATAAAAATGACAACACGCCTGGTTTTCTGAGGTGTTTAATTTGGGACAACAGCGAAAAACAACATTGTCGACACCAGTCTGGATGTTGACGTTTAGGGGACAGAAATACATATCATTACCTTCAAAATAGTTTTTTCATTTCCATGAACATTTTCCCTGTTCAATTAGCATACATTCTACATGTTAGCTCTCCGCGGCCGAATGGTAAACGACGTTGCATTGTAAACTTGCGTCTCTCAACGCTAAAACACCATACAAACAAACAAACAAACAAACAAACAAACAAACAAACAAACAAACAAACAAACGAAATGTTAATACATTCGTTAGTTTATAAATATGTAGTATACATGCTAGTTCCGAGGTTAGCCGGAATGTCCTGAGTGTCGCGGAATGTCCTGAGTGTCGCGGAATGTCCTGAGTGCGACACTCAGGACATTCCGGCTAACCTCGGAACTAGCATGTATACCGCGACGGTGATTCTTAAACTAACTCAAATGGCCCGAAAATGACGAAATCGACCTGTCATTCAATCCTACATTTTCCAAATTATTATCATTCTAATTTAATGTAGGGTCATAAGGTCTCTGGTACAGCCGTCATTAATCAAACAACGACCGATACATCATTCCAGTTCAGTGCGGAAAATAACCCAAAAACCTACTTAATGTTTTAGTCTTACCATACACAAATGCATCTATTGAAAACAAGCCTGAATCTACTTTAGAAAAATCAGGAAAATTATCGTTCAGATCGGTAGATGTGTAGAACTATATAGTTTGAACTTCACAATGTTGCGTTCGTTCGTTCGTTCGTTCGTTCGTTCGTTCGTTTGTTTGTATGGTGTTTTACGTCATTTTCAACACATGTAAGGTTATATATGACGGTCGATTTGCTTGTGGTGGAGGCAGATCACCCACTTTTCCTGGGTAGAACCAGTACTGTACACCTCCCGCCTTTCGTAAGAATCGACACTTCCTCACTAAGTCGAGCTGCCAGTGGTTTTCGGTGAGAGGCGAGAAGGTTTACAACGTAACGTCGTTAACGTCGATGTGCTAATGTATGTATGTAAATTATAATTAGTAATAGGTCTCCATCTAATTAGTTTGAACTGTATAAAGGGAGGACCGTAACTAATGTCATAGAACTTGTGGTCCGACCCGATTGTTCTTATGGCAATACAGCATGTTTAAATCATAATCTAATTAGTTTATTTAAAGCACAATACGTGCAAGTATGTCTTGTGGTAATATATTTATAAATGCATGCAAAACAGTTTACAATCGGATTGATATTCGTGATTGAAATTAAATAATGTCACATACATAATATTAATTAACTACAGTTTAATGACAAAACAATTTGATATCTATGGCAGTCTCATTTTTTTTAATGATGTGCGTGTTATTCCAGATTGTGAGGAGATGATTCACGCATTCGCAACTTCTCGTACATTACAGAAAAATGACGGGATTGGCCGAGTTTTCACGAATGAGTTACAACGACTGTCATATCTAACCTAGAACTGTATTTACAAAATGATATTAATACTGGTTTAGAAATTGATGATATTGTACTTATATTACTATTATTTGCGGACGATATGGTTATCATGGGGAAATCACCTGGAGAATTACAAAAAAATATTAATTTACTTTATGACTATTGTAACAAATGGGGATTAAAGGTGAATACTGTTAAAACAAAGTTTTTAGAAAAAGAGGTGGTTTATTAAACAATGAATCTTGGCATTATAATGGAGAGAATATAGAGGTAGTAAATGATTTCAACTATTTAGGTACAGTTTTTAATTATACTGGAAATTTTGCTCTGAACCAAGAACAACTTATTGAAAAATCTTTGAAAGCATTAAATGTTCTCTTAGTAAACTGTAGAAAAAAAAGGTTGAAACCAAAAGTATTATGTCAACTATTTGATTCATTTGTGGGGTCTATTTTAAATTATTCTTCTGAAATTTGGGGATATACGAAATCAAAGCAAATCGAAAGAATACATTTAAAATTTTGTAAACAAATTTTAAAAGTAAGAAATAGTTCTTGTACATCAGGAGTATATGGTGAATTAGGAAGCTATCCTTTATTTATAACGCGTTATGTAAGAATACTTAAATACTGGTTTAAATTATTGAAAACAGATAACATAATACTTAAAAGCATTTACACATCGACACTAAAAGATTGTGAAAATGGTTATAAAAATTGGGCATCGAATGTAAAAAATATGTTAAACGAATATGGTTTTACACATGTTTGGAATGACTCAAATTCTGTTAATGCTAAATACTTTATAAATACGTTTAGACAAAGAGTTGTTGATTGTTTTATACAACGATGGTTTGTAGATAAGGAATCAAGTGATGTACTTGAATTATATAATAATTGTAAATTGAGTTTTAATTATCAATCATACCTTGATATTTTACCATGCAATCTCAGACCATATTTGACAAAATTCAGGATATCAGCACATTCGTTAAGAATACAGACCGGTAGATACTCTCGTAATAGAATACCTAGAAATGAAAGCTATTGTCAATGCTGCCACAGTATTGATTTGGAAGATGAATACCATTTTATTTTCATTTGTCCTTGTTACACAAGAATCCGGACAATTTATATTAAAAAATATTATTATAATAGACCTAGTATGTTTAAATTCTTAGAATTACTGCAGACACATGATAATAATATTGTTATTAAGTTAGCTAAATACATTAGTACAGCTTTAGCTGTAAGGAATACAATCTTGATTAATTAAACAATGTTTAGCTCTTTTGTATTTTCATTCTCATATATCAGTTATTTAATATTAATGTTGCTCATAGCAACTGTACTTTTGTCTAAATTACTCCACTTATTATGCATGAACATTTATGTATGTATATATAACGATGTACGTATGTACAAGTTAAATAAAATATATGTTCTGTTCTAACCTTACATGTGTTGAAAATGACGTAAAACACCATACAAACAAACAAATAAACAAACATTATAAAGTTCAAACTATATAGTTCTACACATCTACCGATCTGAACGATACTTTTCCTGATTTTCCTCTGCCTCTGCCACAAAACAATCGACCGTCATATATGGCCTAAAATGGGCCAAAAGTTACGTGAAATTCCATTCAATTAAAGAAATGAGGATGTTGTGATTCTCTGGCGGGCGATGTTGCTGCAAGTCTAGACAAATTACAGAGGTAATATTCTCAACACTCACTAGCTACTTTTGGATAATTTTGAGTGCCGAGTGATGAAACTAGGATGTGGAAGACGCCGTCAGGCTCGAAATATAAGCATCGTCAACGTAAAGCGATAACCTATTATATTATTAGCCATTGGTCACCAGGATCAGCAAACATTCTCACATTATATATAACTTATTAGAACACTAGCACCTGAAGTCGGTCTAGAAAACGCATACACGACACATATCTCAGAACTATCCCCCCGAATACAAAGACCAATCACATCCAATGGCTAGCTTGGTGCATGTATACCCCGAAATGCTAGGTTTGCATGTAGAAATAATAATAAAGAATGATCCGGAGTTTTGTGGGTGGGTGGATTCGTGCCACCGGACCTCCATAGTAAGGGATTGGCCTCAGTTAAATTCCAGGGCTGGTAACGAGCCTGTCATACGTTTTTTACACATGTGCAATGCAAACATTCTAAATGCCCCCCACCACACACACACCCCACTCCCCGCCCCTAAATACATGTAGACGGTTACTTATAGAAATTAAGGGGGAAAAGTAGCATGGTTAAATTTACTGCAGATCTATCGATTGTTTATTATTATTATTATTTACTCAAGCATTTAACAATTTCCTTGATACACAACTTGTAAACAACACATTAATCATTGAAATTCAAACGAATCAACGAACACTTGAAACTAAACAACAAAAACTGTAAGTATCCGCGTACGTTCAATGTCAATTACAGGTTATATATATATACGCCATTATTTACGTCGCGAACAGGATATTTAAAGCTACACAGTCCCTTTAACTGATAAAAACTCATAAATATGACTGAGTCACTTGTGAAGTAGTTTCAAATCGACGAACACCCCAAAAGTCGGTATATTAGCAGAAATCGATGCGTTATTTTTTTTTATATGATAAAAAAAATGGTTGCCCGGAACGTGATTTGAACCACAGCCATGCACTTGTAAGTTTTGTACTTAGTGTAGTCGATTCTCTTGTTGGTATGTCGTGTTGTGTCGCTGCTGCTCTATGTAGTTTCGCTGTGGCGGTGAAGTGGTCTGGTCGAGGTGGCCTACATCCGCTAAGGTGTTGTCCTACATCCGCTACAAGGTCGTGTTCTCTGTTTGGGGCCACACCCATCACAGTATGACCCCTGCGCCGCACACACCGCCCGATGGCCCTCTTCCGTCTTCGGTTTTTCGGTCTTCTGTCCTCGTCGATCCGCTGTGGCGGTGTAGCTCTCGGCTCCGGACTTCTGACTTCAAACTTCCGACTTCAGTGTGGCCATCAGATGATGTGTGCTGTGATGGAACGTAGGAGACATCCTCACTCTCGATCAAATGACACTCAAGCTACTGAACCGTTATAAGGCAGTTCAGTAATACCAGTATTGACCACAATACGCGAATAAAGTGCTCATACCAGTAATGTCGTATAGGGCTGGCAAGGCGACCCCTATACAAACATCATGTGTGTCATCAGTGCTCACGCAGCGACGTGCACGCGGTGAAGATAGCAGGTGGGACATGAGCTGGTGAACACGAAGATACAAATAAAGACACGGCTACAAAGAAGAAATCGATTGATATAGAGACTTTATAGCTTTAAGGATATTACTTCTGTATAGAGAAACGGTTGAATTGAATAATAAACATAACTTTAAATAGATCCCATAGGATATGCATTTCCCATAGGCCTCCATTATAGCCGTTTGGCCTACAACCCCTATTCCTATATCCGAACGGATGATAAAACCTCACTTTTTTCTTTAAAGAACTATCTTAGAGACACTCAAAAATGACCAGCAAATTGAGGGAAATGTAATGCTTTCAGCCTCTAATATTTCACTGAAGGTGGGCACCTCCAGAATGGCAGTAAAGAAATTTTGCTTTTTTGCAAATATACTCTCAGTACAATAGTATCAAATTGATCATTAATGTTTTACTATGAAAACATGCGATAAAAAAGTTATATTTTTATTCTGCTCGCGGTAAAGACGTTAATACAAAATTAGTGTTTGATCATATATTTCATCATTGTGCTAATAAATCCGACATTCTCAAAATGGGCGATCGCGCTAAAAGTTGAAACTCTGTATTGTCTACTGAAAGCTTGTTTTTATCTGCTCGAAACTTGATTCACTCGAAACTCGGATTTTTCTATTCTAATCTCGAATTTCTCCACTAGAAACTCGATTTTTTCTACTCGAAACTCGATTTTCTCTACTCGAAACTCGATATTTTCTACTCAAAACTGGATTTTCTCTACTCGAAACTCAATACTCGAAGACAATATTCCTCGTACTATACACCTCCCGCCATCCGTAAGAATCGACACTTCCTCACTTACAAGCCGAGCTCTCAGTGGGATTCGAACCCGCAGCGGTGAGAAGCGGGAAGGCGGGAAGGCTTACAGCGCAACGTCGTTAACCACTCGGCCACGGAGACAGTGGTGTATACCTCTAGCATCCGTAAGAATCGGGCGGACAGACTATCAGCCTCAGGGTTATACACACATACACATACAATAAGTATTACACGCATACACACACACGACAAATTATACTGGTAATAGCTCATTGTTTAATGACCGCATGCAAATTATAGTTTAATATGTATTCGATAATAAATCACCCTTGTGGAGTAGTGACAGTGTGTGATAAGTAATTATACTGCAGCTTAACAGTGTGATAATAACAGTTAATATGTCAACCTCCCCAAAGACAGACAATGATGAACTGATTTTAAAACAAAATGCATTTGTTCTTTGATTTTAAGCGGGTACATCTGACTTTTCTTGGGGAATTGGTGATCTAGCTTAAAATTGACAAAATTAATAAGGATATTTTGTATTCTAAAGGGCCAAAACATGATGAATCAGCCTAAAAAATTACTCCTTGTGTATAATAAATTCATTCTGGACATTAATATAATTATGTTATCCTGGGTTATGCACCACGGTTAATTTATGCCAGTTAAGCCCAATTGTATTCAAAATATATGATGAATTCAAATTAAAGACCTTGTCAACACTGTGCCATCACCTGTCAACACTGTGCCATCACCTGTCAACACTGTGCCATCACCTGTCAACACCCTGCCATCACCATATTTTGGTTGATATGGCTTTTTTTTTAACTGGAACATTTTTAAAATTTTAGATTTCTTTAAAAAAAGCCTGAGGTACCTCCTTTAAGGATTAACGTATAGTCATTTTTCATAGTGACATGTATATAAATATAATAAAATATAAAACTGTATAAGCGGATTTTGAATGTGAATTGGTAAACAAAAGAAAAGAAGATATTTGACAGCTTTGTTTTAAACTGAATAAGATAATAGTTGTATACACATCATTTGCGCATATAAATCACCTTTCCATGAACGTTTCATTAACATATATAATATACTAAAGGAAAAAAGTCAGGGTTTTTTGGACATGTGTAACAACATTCCTTGGGTTAAGATGGATGTGTGTATGAAGTTTCATGAACATAGGTCAAATACTTTTCAAGTTCTGGGTTAGCTTAGGTTGCAGGTTAAAAGGACAGACGGACGGACGGACGACAACGGACAGTGATCCCTAAGTGTCTGCCATGCTACGCAGGCGACACAATAGGCACTTATGTGAGATTCGGTGTATATACGACTTCAGCAGTGGTATTACTTTAACAGTCGTATTTGTTCTGAGGCGCGGCAACATTTTATCAAAGTTGATTGTCATTGTATAAAACTGGTATGTAGACCGCAAACAAAAACCTCAGATAAGAGGAACATCCGTAATAAAAACTGTACTTAACGCCTTGAACTATTACTAACGCATTATTTCAGTAACAACAAACGTTTCAACCAAAACATCTCAACTAGCATCAATAACTTGCACAAAAACACAACCACAACAAAGGGGTATACAGTTAAAGCAGCCTAACAGAATATACAACATAATATCATACTGTTAGTACATTTGATACGCTTCCTTCTATACGTTATTTCTACTCATGTATATATGGATATACTAGATAGGTTGTCGTTGAGCTCTATTTTTGAATGGTATTCAGTTAATCTATATTGACAATCCCACTATATAAATGTTTGTATGCATGTATAGGGTTTAATGTGGCGTGATATACTGACGAGTCCTGGTACTACATTTTATATCCCGAGCGTCAAGTTAGGGAGATGCTGGTACCATTTGTGTTATAAACTCACGACCTCCCGCACAAACGTTAAATTTTAAGTTGGAATGGTAAACGGAATGAACTGATGCTTTTGCCGCAATAGTGTTCGGTCTAAAACTGAAAGTTAATACCGAACACAGTTTACTTAGCACGCATGCGCCCTATACCGTATTAGTTGTTATCTTTGAGACTTGGAAATGTTAACAAACACCAACGCATTTCGCTAATGACAAATATTTGCAAAAGTAACAGCCAGAGTGAAAGTTCACATCTCATAATCATTATCATAGCACACCGTTTGAAATGAACTCATTTCCTTTTCCATTCAAGGTTATAATAGAGTAAATGAGTCTCCATGCCCCTTCCATAGTAAAGTTAGAATGTTGATAACCTGTTAAAAACTCAAACCTGATTAGAAATCTGGGGAACTTACTTTATCATGTAAATAAACATGTCTGCTATTAAACATCAACAAGGAAATAGGGGGTTTAATACCATTTAAGAAACATTTCTCCAGCTGTTTTACTAACACGGGTCAAAGGTCAAAGCTATTTTTTACCCCTTGCAATGTCATACCCTGTCTACTTTCACTTCTAAAATTTATATCAAAAACTGTCAAAAACGAACTCCCTTTTCAAATATCAGCAACATGTCCAGAATACAGTTACAGCCAAAAGAAATAACATGAAATTGCACTAAAAACGTTTTTTAAAGAAAAAAAAGTATCAGCACTCTTTAATACAGAACTACTTTCGATGCACCAGGCGAGCACATCCGGCTGATTTAGTGTAATTAAACCTCAAGCCGCTATTTCTGTTTGACGGTGTCTTTGTTTAGGTATATCCTACAAAGATATTGACGAATACATTGACATTAAAGTCGTTTATTTACTTATTTAGAATAGTTAAATATCTTTCAACAGGTATACTTCTCGAAATCATATAAAGTCGCTTGAAATGAGCTCATTTATTACTTTTTAACATGACATGTTTAAAGAAACTCAACATATTCACTTCGATAATCAAATATTGACTATACCGTTTGGTCACACGTGCCAAAAGAATGAATTCACTCACGGGCTCAGTTTTCAATTAGTTTCGATTTACTGTGGCAGTTTGGTAAACATTACATACACATAATACATGGTAAGGATATCACAGCTTATATAAGCTTAATTAATGCATCTCCTTTCAGAGATATCACATTTTATCACATAACATGCGGTGTAGGAGTGTAATAACACCATTCAATATGTTCGATATTTCACTAGACGTTAATGACGTCATGGACGTCACGAGAAATGTACGTTTTCTGACGTAATGTGATGTTATCAGTTATGTAATAAATAGAATCTCACATTCGTGCTCATTCGTTATTGAATTTATTAAACTCATTAACAAAAATGATATGATGCTCGGCAAGCCGTCGCATCATATCATTCTTGCCAACTCGTTTAATAATTTCAATAATGAACAAGCCGTCGCATCATATCATTCTTGCCAAATCGTTTAATAAATTCAATAATGAATGGGTACTCACGTAAGATCCTCTATATATATAGGGCTAAGTCAGGGGCGGATCCAGGATTTCAGCTTAGGTGGGGGGCGTAATATTTTGGTCAATTTTCGGATCCGTTTCTAGCCTCATAAAACGGTTGCGGTAGTGCATTGATAGGGTAAAAACGTCCGTTTTCAAATAAAAAGATTTAACAATGTGTTAATTAAACCACTTAATAACCATTATGCGTCGACCGAAGCATTGTGGTGTAGTGGTTATAGCGTCTGCCTTGCATTCGGGAGGTCGTGGGTTCGAGTCCCCTGACCGCGTCATACCAAAGACTTTAAAATGGAGTAGTCACTTGTAACCCTTGCCTGACGAGCAAATAATGGGTAGTGCTGCGACTGATTGACCAGTGTCAGAATAATGTGACTGGCGGGTGGGGGTATCATGTCTACTACGGCGTGGTATTCCAGTGTGGCAGCACTATAAAGAAACCATTGAGTTCGCTGCTTCAAGTAGACATAACATCACATCACACAACAACACACAGATAAAAGTCCAGACATTGTGCCTATAATCGTTAGGTAGGACGCCTGTCGTAGGTGGAGGGACTATAATCCTTAGAAATACACACACACACACACCATTATGCGTCGAGCGATCAAAGCGAGCGAAAAAAAATGTATACGGAGGGCGTGCATCGAAATTGTTTGATATTTTAATTTTATCTACAGTAACATGGACATACATGTATGACCCCCCCCCCCCCCCCCCCCCACTCCCCCCCCCGCGCGGATCCGCCAGTGTAAGTAGCATAAACATGTTAATCAGAACAGAGCCGAACATACAGTTTATTTAACTTGTACATACATTGTTATATACATAACTTTGCATGCCTAATAAGTCAAGTGATTTTAGACAAAAGTACATTTTCTAAGATCAGTCTTAACTGCAAATAACTGATACATGAGGATGAAAATACAAAAGATCTAAACATTTGTTTAACTACTGAATTCCTTGCAGCTTAAAGCTACAGTCTCTATTTTAACTGGTAATAACTCATGAATATGAATGAGTCACGTGTGAAGTTTCAAATCTGCGAACACTCCAATAGTCGGTATATAATGCAGACATCGATGCGTAAAATATCACATTTTTATTTAGCCTTCGTACAGGTAATATCGATAAATATACGTAGTTTCAGTAGGTCACATCTCATTTTTTTCATGGCATTTTGATAATTCTTTCAGCTTTTTTCAAGTTTTTTAGAGCCCCTTAAAATAAATATTGTTTTAAAATAGTGCATCAACCCCTTTGAGTTACCAACTCATGATTCATTTTAGGCATATTCAATCAATGGTATTTTAAGAACCCATGAATAAACCTTTGTTTTTAATCGGCACATATACATTATCATAAGACCTGAACACCTGGCTAGAGTTTTATTCAAATAGTACATCAACCCCTTTAAGAGTTACCAACTCATGATTCATACGCATATTTAATCAATGGTATTTTTTAAAGAAGCCATGAATAAACCTTTGTTTTAATCGGCACATATACATTATTATCAGAGTTTATTAAACGGTTTTGCTGTGTAATTTTTTGCCATGGTGGGTTAGTTTCTTTAAGTATAATGGTATCCGTTTTCAATAATTTTAACCAGTTTTTAAGTATTCTTACATAGTTCGTTGTATTATAACTACAGGAGAAGTAAGAAAATGAAGCAGAATTCAATAATCAAGAAACAACTAATCAAGCGGGTAGCTGAGTACAAAAAGGAAAACATTTGGCAATTTTCTTGGCATTTATTTCCAGTTGGTCTTTTAAAAGAAAAGTTTGATAGTAGTTCTATATAGGAAATGTTATAGAAATGTTATAGAAATGTATAGCAAAGAATATGTGTTTGTTTGGGGTTTAACGCATTTGTTCAGCACAGTGTAGGCTATGTAATGGCGGTCAACTGTTTAGTGGTGGGTGTAACAACGATAAAGGTAACAATTCCGCTAAAGGTAATTACCGCCGCTAAAGGTAACAATTGCAACGCTAAAGGTAACAACCTCCGCTAAAGGTAACAACCTCCTCTAAAGGTAACAATCTCCGCTAAAGGTAACAACCTCCGCTAAAGGTAACAATTACCTGTAGCGCTAAAAGTAACAGCGCTTAAGCCACAGGTGCCACTGAAACTAAAAAGAACCCGTTTACTCAACTTTCATTGAAAACAGTTATTAGCTTTAGCGTTAGCCATGTTACCTTTAGCGGAAGAGGTGAGTTTTACCTTTAGCGGAGGTTGGTAGCTTTAGCGTTGGAATTGTTTCCTTTGGCGGCGGTTGTTACCTTTAGCGGAATTGTTACCTTTATACCTTTAGCGTTGTTACAGTGGAGGCAGACCACCCACTTATTCTTGTATTCTCGGGTAGAACCAGTAATGCATACCACCCGCCATCCTTAAGAATCGACACCTTCTCACTCTAAACCTTTCTCGCCTGGAAGGCTGTCGCTATCGCTTCAAAACCTTGCCTCTCAGCCTTCTCTTTATGAAGCAGTATATAATGGCGTAAGGCAAATTTATTTTCTTCGTTCGGGGTATTGTTATTTAATACACCATTTGAAATAGTTTGAATTACGAAACTATTGTACATAGATTCTGAATCGAAATGTTCTCAAAAGCACAGGTGCCGTCCTCACTGGGTGACTGAAGCAGCTTAACAATCGAGATTTGTAGCTAAGAATCGCTTGCGAATTTAAGCGCACACTCTGAAATTCTATTTTCACAAATTAAACGTCCCATTTTTACGTTGTTATGTGGTTTACGATTGCTGCCCGTTTTGCACGCGATTCGTCTATTAATCAAAATAACGATTTATTATTTAATCACCTAAGACTAACTTCAAATTGTGACTGTGGGTGTAAAACAGACGACGCCCATCATTCTATATATAAATGAAACACATTCCTTATACACCGGCTTCTTCTGTTTCATTCAACTCGTCGATTCCATCAGTTAAAAGGTATGAACAATTCTTCTTTTCGAAACGAAAAAGTTATACGATAAAAAGACAATGACAAAGTGTAAGGACTGGTATAATAAGCGAAACTCGAAGGTTTGTCCGGCAAGGTTTGTTTCTGCGTTACATGTAAATTACAACATTATATGAATATTATACAAGACCCGCACATCCTCCTCTATTTTTCCTCATTTCTTTTCCATTGACAATTCTTTCTTCTGTTATTGTTTTGAGTATATTTTAAGCAACGAATGAGTGCTTTTGTTCTGTAGTCTTAAGGATTATTTAGTAAAATAATGTGTTTGAGTAACTTACTCAAGTTTTAGACTTGTATATATTTGCAAATGATCGTTAATATTGAACTATTAGTGTGCTTGTGAGAAAGTGTGTATGACAATAAAATACGTTTAAATTAGTTCATTACACTGAAATCGATGTGGTATATTATCATATATAAACTTAAGTTTTCTGTTAGCAATTTTGCTAAGAATGTATAAAAGTGTCACCAAAAATAGATATCCCGACGTTTCAAGGAATAAAAGATCAACTAATACTTACAAGACCTAGTATCTGTGGTTGAGCATCCAAAACTATAGCCAAACATGCGAAAATGGCTGAAACGAAGTAAATCCACCCGAGTTTATTATACATGTACACACGGCAGGTTCCATATCTCACTGCCATACTTCTGCATTTATTTCCATCTAACCGTCTGATATTTTCAAAATAATTCCAGTGGAAAATAGTTTACTCCATTACATTTGTTTTCAACGGACTTCTTGAAATTATCAGCGGCGCAGATAAGCTTGAAGGGTTACCTGCCTATACTCTTTTGGGAAGATTGACACCTCGGTAGACAAACGCTTACATAACGTCACGCATAAAAGCGTCTAGTTAACATGAACAATTGCTCATGAAACTCGCTTATGAGATAAAGAGCTGTCAAAACTTTGACATCCCTGACAGCGGTAGCTTATGACTTTATCGTCAATCGGGGATTTAGTTCCTCGTGGTATTTATGGACATCATATTACTGTGACAAAATACTTATGGGACCAATTGAAGAACATTAGCACTCGATTGGCAAGGTAGATATGTAAGGTAACTGTCAGATATTTGTTACAATTGCACCTGCAAATCGAACAATCCCCGGTAAATACGCCAAAAATACGGACTGGTCCCTTGTATTTTCTGATACTCTACATTGAGGTTTACCACCTCCAATTACATCTAAACTTCCGAGGTGTATCGAATGTAGTTCCTATAATAAAAAGTAATCTTTGCTTTTTGTGGAAATGGGCATTATAAGTAGCGGGAAACTGCTCATTTCTATTCGATTTTGTGGTTGTATGTATAAGAAGCGTATTAATGGGTTTTACCGGATCACTGATGAACATTTTCGAAATTTCGACTCTATGCTTACACTTTCTTAAATGTCTTGTGACCTCACCTTTTCTGGTGATTTTTCAAGTGGAAAATTATTTTTTATACGAAAAGTACACTGCTGCATTAGCCATACTTGAGTTGAAGTTGAGGCAAATCATTAATATGCGACACTTTAACATTGGTGTCTCTGGGAAAAATAATTAGTGGTTTCATACCTTGATTAGTTAGAAGAAAGAAAAAGAATCGCATAACATGCTTTCTCTGACGTAAAAAGCCTGACTGTGTGTATTGGTTTGTGTGTATTGGTTTGTGTGTATTGGTTTGTTTGTATTGGTTTGTGTGTATTTGTTTATTTGATGTTTAGATGTGTGTGGGTGATGGAAGAGTAGAGGTGGGGATGGGGGAAGGGGGGGGGGGGCGGCGTGCAATATATCAGACGCATAACGACTTCAGAAAAGGCATAAAATCGACATCATTTGATGAAAGAAATATACTTATTGGAGATTGAAAGAGAGAGGGAAGGGATGCATAGGAACCCGGGACCATTGAAAACTGCAATCGAATATAGTCCTATGGTTATTAACGTCCTCAGAGGATAGATCGACACCGATACACAGAGTCGCTAGGATTGCGTCTCTATCTAACGGACAATGCCAAGGGAAGTGTGCAGCCGTGGGATAGACCGAACAAACTCAGTGTCGCCGGTATGAATCGAACCCTTGACCTCCGAAGTCTGAGTCTACCCAGCTGGCCAACGCTCCGTTCAAAACATTCACGACCACCGCAAAGTCATCCGTCTCTGCCAGTTACCTGGTATACCATTAACAAATGTCCCAAGACGTTCTGACGTTAATCAGCAACCGTGTTGAATATTTACACTGATTGTGCGGTTTAAATTAATAATTCAAACAAAGGCATGTAGTGTATCGAGTGTCGTTGTATGGACTGGGCATGGAGATATTGGAGGCATTTCCAGTATTATTAGTTCATTTTAAGTGGTATATGCAAATATTTGTGGGGACATTTTGGGGAAAAGACAACTTCAAGCACTGTAATTAAATATATACTCGCATATTTTAATACTACTACTACTAATAATAATAATAATAGACAATAGACAATATTGTATTCCGAGTAATTTAGGCCTCTGGCCCATAATAATAACATATTGCATATTATACAACCATACAGCAATGTGACAAAAGTAGATGAAGAGACAAACAAATATAGTAACAAACATTGAAATATATAGTCCAGTGGAATGAAAATGACTATTTCTGAATATAATATTAACAACCTCGGTGTTGCAAAAAGTAGAACGAAAAGTACAACTGTTGACAAATATACCAAATTGAGTTTCTATTCATGTACCAATGTTGTGATCTTGGAAAAAAAAGTTTTCTCTTATTAAACAATGCATACACATATTTCGAAAGTTGCGGAACTTATAAGGATCTGTTGTAC
>JAWPHD010021748.1:0-27267 GCA_037043455.1 Cyrtodaria siliqua
CCATATAGGTGTGCTGTTGTATTTAAATTATAAGTAAATTGCATATTTGGGTATACGCTGATGTATAAACCAAATAAACCGTGTTGGGCTCACATTGGTTGAGCCTCGGAAAAACTACCATTTTTCTAGTCACATAGGGATTCAAGTTAAATGTTTTTATAAAGTCAATAGTGAAATATTTGAGAAATTATTGGATCAGTAAGTCTGTTGCTCTATAGGAAATGTTAGAAATTACTTTATTCTTTTGATATAATTATATATAGTGTAAAGGAAACTATATTAACTGAGAAACTTGGTCAAAAACATGAAAAAATAAACATCCCGAGATAGCTGTAATGGCTATGGGTTCTCTTATTCCATAGTGAGAAAGCAGTTATATTTTTTTTCTGAATATATAATATGTGTGAAACCTTTCTGCAAAGTTTCATGAATATGTGAATCTGCAAACACATATTATTAGACTTTGAAAATATTGGAATCTTCTCGGATTTGGTCAAAATGACCCAAAAATGGACGTTTCAGGACAAGTCGAATGTCTATAGGAAATAAAGCATTGGTGATTTTGAATATGTTGTGTCATTTGTGTCTAATATATACTTGTAAGATTCCAACAGGCTAATTTTTGACAGTTTTAGATTTATATTTTTCAAAATATAATAATTGAAATTTCAAAAATGATATAAATTAACCCACGAGGGCCTGCGTCTACAAATAATGTGCTGTTCAGTTAGAAATTTCATATCGCAATGTGTAAATGTGTATTTATGTTTAGCACCTATACTATTACAGACTATAAGAAATCAGTTTGGCTCCAAATTATTACTTATTATTTTTTTATGATATTTTCAGTATACCCCTTGTCACCACTGCGGGTAGTTTGTTCATACAGGTTGTCGCAGTGAAGGTGCCTAGACTCGAGCACCAATATCTTCCCCAGTCTTCGATGAATGGCGATGGTATTCTGGATTTTTCAAGTTGACATGTTAGTTGATACTCACATGTAATTATAAATTGTTTTAAAACCAAATCTAGGGCATATAGGACTTGGAGAGAGTAGATTCCCAGATATTTTGCTGCAAGAATCAGGTTAATCAGAGCTGAGACAAGTGAATGGCACTACTTTTTGTGAGGTAATATTTGTTTGTGTTCTTCGTCAGATTTGACCTGAAGTCATCAGAATCGATACCTACTTTCACTTTGAGCAAAATTCTGAAGTTGAAAGCCGAAATGGAGCTTGATTTTTTGCTATGTCTGTGTTGTGCTGGCTTTGAAGATGGTTTACTGACAGTTTTAAGTATGACGGAGTATGATGGCATGTGTGACACCATTTTAAGCTATAATGTAAGTCTATGGGAAATTAATAGTGGTCCAGTTCCACTCTATCTCTGGGCCGGTGTCACGTGAGATCCACACGCACTTCGGAAAGTCCACGCATACGTTGTGTTTTAGAAAGCTTATAATTCCGGTTTTACTTTGAATGTTGTGACAATATTAGGTTTGTATCATTCATATTAGTTTGGCCTTTCGATTACCGTCAGTTTTATTACGATATACTTGCGTTTGGCTGTAAAATACACTTTCAAACATGATCTATATTTCAAAACGTTGCGATCTTTCAACAAGTGTAGCCTTCAGTTATGGGTCTATTACTTTGCGAGAACGGCAGTATTAATAAATATATTCCAACTAAAATATCAATAATATTATTTACTAGCAATTGGTCATAGTTTTATTTGTTAATTGTGTTAAATCTTATGCAAAATTGCCAATTAACGTTAACGCATTTTGTGTCTTCGTGTGTCTTTGCGCATGCGTCTTCGTGTTACAAATGTGCACACATAGGTGCTAAATTCAGTCTAATAATACTCATTAGTTGTCCTTGAAATTAAAACGTATCAGTAAAGTTTTCCCTGAAACGTGTACGAACGATTTGTCGCAGAATTATTATGGAAGAAGCAGCTGTTTCTATAAGTATATTATCTTCACGGAACACATTAATGACGTCATAAAACGGCGCGATAGGTCTACTACTAGGTATAACTAAACAATTAACATGTGTCAGGTCTAGCACATACATGTTAAAGTAGTACACCATGGTGTGTTGCAAAGGCGATAACATGTCATGCGTTAAATATGTGTCTGTTAGTTGCAATCAGGCCTGACATGGGCAGCAGTTTCCCCCACCCACCAACTCAACACATTTAGGAAAAGTAACCGGTCTTAAAGAGCCTTTTATTTGTGAGTATACTTTATATGTTATACTGGTGTCTTTAAAACTATAATATATATATATAGGTGTCTTTAAAACTATATATATATATATAATATATATATATATATATATATATATATATATAGTTTTTAAAGGACACCAGTTTATTGGGTCAAAAATGATTTTTGCGCTCGATATATTGGGTCCTTACCTTGTTATTGGGTCATCAATCTGCATATTTGGTAGTGACACAACAATTCAACGACCCAATAATACATGCATGTTTAACAGAACTACATTTACCTAATTAAGCCTCTCGCACATAACTTATTTTACACGTTTATTGGGCCCCTGAGTAGGGGTTATCTCCCCTTGATAATTTGCTAAGTGTGTATATATATACTGTAACAAGACCAAGTATTATGGTTTGAGAATAAAAGGCGGTTAACAGTTAAATTACCTGTTAAGTTACGACTATATGGGGATATATAAGTACCCGTAGGTGTACTTAATTGATAAAAAAATAATACCAAAACGTATATTCACACTATTTCATGGTGGTCCCAATAAATGTGTTCAAATTGAGAGACCCAGTATCCTGGTGACTTTAAGTATATATATATATAAGCAGCACATGGTAGAATAACGAAGAAAACAAATTGAAAATTCTAAATTTAATTATCTGCAAGCAGATTTAAAGTTAAAATGATAATTAATTCATCGAGATCCTTACTTTAATCTTAGATAAAAACTTCAACATTGCCGTGTGTCCCTTTAAAACAATTGAAAACGATTGGGTCGAACCTTAAATTGTTAATGGCATGTGGAAATTTCGGTGTATGCCTTGATGATTTCAACATGAAATACAATACTCATGATTTTAAAATGAAATGAAATTGTGAAGATTTCAACATGAACATTAAACAAGTTCGATCAGATACGCAACGTTTAAGTTTGATCAACACTTCGTTGTTATTGTATTTAACTGGTTTGCATGTTACTGTATGCAATTGCATAAGGTGGCAAATTATTTTGATTATTATATTTCTGATTTTATATTATATATGTCATGGAGTACTTCCTATAAACAAGTGTGTAATTAAATATTTTAGAACAATAACACATGTTTTATTTTTATTTAAACCACTAATTAACGTGATTGTGTTCCAAAACATCTCAGTTTATGGATTCGTGCGTTTTACTTTAAGCTTAATTTGATGATATCTTGTAAACGAACTCAGAACAGAATTGTTATCAGACCAAAACAGTTAAACGTTATGCATATTAACCATCATCAGTGGCTTCAGTCTAGTAACCTTTCCTCGGCTTAGCTGGAATCGTAAACCGGGCTGTCACGTATAACATTCGAGCACGTTAAAGAACTATTAAAATTTTAACTACTAACCAGTGATCATTGTCTTACAGACTAATGTTATTCTCAATGTCAGTGCCAAACATGTATACACATGTTAATGCAGATTGTAATAGTATAATTAAAGATAATACACTCTAAGGTGTAAATTTATTTATCATATATGTTGCAGTGTGAGAGTGTTATACATTTATAATATTACACCAGTGGAATGAAATGCAAATGAATGCCGAATCATCGTTCGGTCTTTGTGCACTGGAACTGCCTCATCGATATCCGTAACATTTAAAATACAGAATGCCGGAAATCGAAGAGGTAGTTGCGTTGTTCGGTGTCATACGGAGAAAACCGAGTACACATTCGACGTCATTATACAAACATACCACGTCATCATACGACAACTACAATACTACGTGTTCCCTATCATTTATCTTTCTTTTAGTTATGTGATTAATATAATATCACATTCCTGCGTAATTAATATAATGGAATTTATTAAGCTCGTTGAATAATATTGATATAATGTTCGGCATAGCCTCGCACAATGTAATTGTATCCAACTCGTTAATAAATTCAATATTAAACAGGCACCCATGTAAAACCTATCTATAACCAATGTTAAGGACATTACTATGTTAAAGTACACCTTGACCTTACCCGCCGAACTATTGATTCTAAACGTAATACGTGTATTTATTGACCGGCATAACACACATACGCATCATGCAAAGTGTCAGTTAGCTAAACAATGACATTCTAATATGTACTCGGTTTAAATATCTATACATGTCAGGTATATCGCCTTCGATCAGTTTTCTATCACCATATAATTTCGACCGATAGTGGAATTGACGTCTGCGTGGGTTTTATGTGAATTGAAACTGTTGTGAGGTATGCATGTCTGCTTAATGAATAGTTCAAAGCAGCACAGATGACATGCACATTGGACAGATTTTACCAAGCTAAGGATAATTTCTTCATGCTAGTTCTTCCTTCTACCGATTTTGTTGTCATTAAATGCCTCACAGTACAAGCAAAGTTACAAATATTGACATATGTTTTGATACAATGATGAGGTTATCGCTCTCTCTATATATAACATAATGATCTGCGCTAGTCATAGGGCGTGCCTGAAATCTCAGTAACATCCGATAACTCGTCAGGTATAGATGGCAGTACTGTTTATGGATACTAGTAATTGTTGGTATCCCAACTCTGGTCGCATATTTGTTTTGCATTGCTATGAAAGAGATGACATGTTCGGTCTTTCACCAGATACATAGCCATATGACATCAAAGCATTTAATAACACGTCTCAGTATCTGGATGATATATTACACATTGACAACCCTTTCCTTTCTACTAAATAAAGATATATCCAAAAGAACTTCAACTTAACAAAGCTAATATTTCTGATAATATCGCATCTTTTCCCAAATTACATCTCTCAGTTGAAAATGGGGAATTAATAACAAAATGTGTGACAAGAGTGACATTTTTTAATTATCGCTACATAGAAGGGGAGGTCCCAGAGCAACAGTTTTCGTGGGTATATGTTTCTCAACGTATTCGTTTTTCTAGACCTTGTAATCGATTTTAGGACTTTACTATTCCTAGCCTTTGTATAACCACAAGAGGTGTTCAACTTATAACGTAACACTTTTGTTTAAGATGTTATTATTATTCTGCGGAAGTGATTATCATGAAAAATGCGTGATTTAGTTATGTGAAACTGTCATTTACAACAAATACATTTACAAATAATCTCTAATTTCATGCGGTTAGTTCACTGCAAACTATTTTCCAATTTTAAATCTATATGTTTTTGTTGCCGTAGAATAGGAATCTTAATATGATGAAGCCTACCAGCTGGCTTGCGGAACATCGGTTGTTCTACCCAGGTGCCCGCATGAAAATTACCCAGAGGGGCACCTGGTGTCTTCCTCCACCAGAGGAAGTTGGAAAGTCGCCATATGACCATAGCTGTTGGTGCGACTATAAAATCCAATTCAATTCAATTCTATTGCCGTAGAATTTTACCTTAAACCAAATAATTACACTAAATGCATATTATAATAGTCTAAAACTGTCCTTGCATTTAAATATGATTGCATCCTTTATTTTAAACAAAAGTATAAATTTTGGATTAAAAGTTATTAAAATATTAAGAAATTGACAAATAATAGGACAATTTGCTCGTATTTTACCGATTATTTCATAAATGTAACAAAATTAGCATTTTATTCATATTTTGTACGACAAAAAATAAATAATTCATTACGTGGTCCCGCCTTAATTCCATTCAAAGATGGGAAGGATTATATTAGCAGGATTTTATAAAAGATATTTCAACAATAAAACACGTTTAAAAACATGTTTACTAAAAAAATGCGATAACTTGTCTAAAATTCCCTATTAAATGTTTTAATTTTACAATATGCAAACTGTTTAAGACGAATTTAAGATTTAATGTCATGCCCCAACCAATCCCATTTTCGATTCCTGGAGAAAGGGTTGGATGGGGTATGGAAGTTAATACTCGGACCACGTAATGTATTGTTGCTGTATTATCACATACCATATATTTGGTCCAAAATATATTTTTTCATCATTATTTGCAAATGTGTGTGTTTAGCCGATAAATCTTTTTTTATAAGGAAGGAAATCATTACAATGCCTGAGCTAATGTTTGGAACTGGAATTTTTCATCAATTTAAAAAAAAAAAAAGTCGAATTTCATGTTAATTTGTGGTGAAATCATGAAAACCGACAACGAGCAAAAAAATCTTATTCAGACTACTATAACCTTAAACGACAATTTACAAGCATTTTCTTCTAATGCTTTTATTGATAGCGGCCAGAAGTTAGCATGATATTCGATATTCGACATTCGACATTCGATATTCAAGTTGAATGTCGAAAAACAAAAACCTCGAGATTCGTTATTCAAAAAATAAATTTGGAATGTCGAAAAACAAAAAACTCGAGATTCGATATTCAACAAATAAATTTTTGAATATCGAAAAACAAAAAACTCGAGATTCGTTATTCAACAAAATATTTGAACATCGAAAAAAAATACCTCAAGATTTGTTATTCAAAAAATAAGTTTTGAATGTCGAAAACAAAAAAAACTCGAGATTCGTTATTCAACCGAAAAAAATTGAATATCAAAAAACGAAAAGATCGAGATTCGTTATTCAACAAATAGGTTTTTATATCGAAAAACAAAAAACTCGAGATTCGTTATTCAACAATTAAGTTTTGAATGTCGAAAACTCGAGATTCTTTATTCAAAAAATAGGTTTTGAATATCGAAAAGCAAAAAACTCGATATTCGTTATTCATCCGGAATCATTCCGTATGTGAGATTTGGTCAAACGTTTTCTGAGAAGTTATTTACACTAAAAGTCTACGATGGACAAGAAGCGGACGAAAAGTGACCCCAATAGTTTATTTCAACCCTGATCTGAAGCCTCTGGGCCATCGGCTCAAGTGAACTAAAAAATACCTCGACCTGAGGATGTCTCTGCCACCAATGAAGTACATATGAGCCATTTTCAAACAAACTAAACTGAGGTAATCAGAAAAAAAGTTTACTCATGTTAAATCACCTATCAAGGTTATGTTTAAGCGAAAACAAAACACACGGAAAATATGACTTTCACCTTGGTTATACTGGTGTTAAGTAATGACTACTAGTGACAACCAAACATATGACCAAATATGAGTTTTGTGACAATCACGCATGACCATGGTAGTATTGGTGTTAGGTGATGAGCACTAATGCCAACAATTCATATGATTAACCATCAAACAAAGAAAGGCGGCACTCAGAAAACGTTAATTGAAGTTATAAACAAGGTAACGTTACCTAACCAAGTTTAAGTTTTATGAATATAAATCAAACTATGACCTAGGCTTTGGTAAAGTTAGCGTTAAGTGCTGTCCATCAATATCAACAATATGTATGACCAACTATCAAGCAACGTGAGACATTCAGAAAAAAATAATAAGAGTTAAGATACCTAAGATTAATGAACGTGAAGTTGGCAGTAGCAGTTGCAGCAGTAGCAGTAGCTACTACCAGCAGTAGCAGCAGTAGCAGCAGTGGAATCAATAGATATCGAAAGTATGTTTTCTTTGCGCAAGTATGTTGTTTCTACTTCCCACCATCATGTTTAACAGACAACCCATTTCGCAACCATCCTATGTTTGCTATTGCTATTGCTACTGCTACTGCTACTGCTAACTACTGCCAGCAGTAGCTGCAGTAGAGTCAATAGTCATCGCAATTATGTTTACTTTGCGCAAGTACCCATCATCATGTTTAATAGACAACCCCTTTCGCAACCATCATATGTTTGCTACTGCTACTGCTAACTACTGCCAGCAGTAGCAGCATTAGCAGTATGTTGTAGAGCACCATCTAAATAGATATACACATCGCAAGAATATTTTCTTTGCGCAAGTATGTTGTTTCTACTTTCCCACCATCATACCCCTTTCGCAACCAGCATATGTTTACACAACCGCTTCGCCCAGTATTATCATGGTTTATATGTTTTGTTCTCTATCTTTATAGCTGTAACTATAACAGCAGTGGCAATAGCTACTACTAGCATTAGCAGCGGTAGCAGTAGCTACAGCTAACATTTGCAGCAGTAGCAGTAGCTATTGTTAGCGTAACAACAGTAACAGTTGGTCTTAGTTGCAGTTAGTTTCTCTTTTTAGCCTTCAAGTTGTATACACAACCCTCAGCAGTAGCAGCAGTAACATCAGTAGAAGTATAACCAAGGCACAGACGTAAATAAAGTGTCAGGACGCTGGGCGCACGTACGGCGAAGATATAGCAGTAGCTAGCAGTACCTAGCAGTAGCTAGCAGTAGTAGCGGTAGAGCAATTGCACCAGTAGCAACAGTAGTTTATACTTTTATTTTTAACCATCACGTTTTATAGAAAAACCCTTTCGCAACCATCATATGCTTACACTGCTTCGCCAAATAATATCATTTCTATCGTTACTGCTGTAACATTTCAGATACTGCTAGTAGTAGAAGTAACAGTAACAGCAGTAGCAGTATCTACTGCTAGCAGTAGCAGTAGTAGCAGTATTAGCTGCTGGCAGTAGCATCAGTAGGACAGTAGCAGCGGTAAAAGCAGTAGCATCACCATCTCAATAGGTATTCTCATTTCGCAAGTATTTATTTTTCTTTCTACGTTCACTTTTTTAACCATCATGACCGCTTCGCCAATATGAAGTATATATATTTGTTTCCCTACCGTTAATGCTGTGACTTTTTAGTTACTGCTAGCGGTAGGAGCAGTAGCAGTAGCTACTACTAGTACTATCAGCAGCAGTAGCAGTATATACTGCTAGCAGTAAATGCAGTAGAGCAGTAGAAGCACTACCATCAACACATATTGTTGTTTCTACTTTTCATTTTTAACCATTATGTTTTATAGATAACCTGTTTATCGCAGTTTTTGTTCTACTGTTGTATTACTGAAGTATGTACACCGGTACTTTAAACATACATTTCCTGTCGGATTACGGGTGTTGCCGGCGAAAAATTCAAAATCAAATATACGTGGTCTCACCGATTTCTTAAAGCATGATGGCCGACCTACTAAAATCGACCTATTTGAAATTCTTTATCAACGTTTAAGTGTTACTGAAGTTTGCACTGAAATAGACTCGAAATGGCGTTTTTGTCGGGTGTTGCCAGCGGGCAGATGAACCACATAGACACGCGGTCTCAGCGGTTTTTAAAGCCTTTTGGTGGTAGTACTAAAATCACACCACTTGAGACCGATGATCACAATTTTGGTTCTACTGCTGTATGATTGAAATTTCGAAAGTAGTAAAAAAGACGTCTGGTAGTCGGATAACGAGTGTTGCCGGCGGGACGATCAAGATCATAGACATGCAGTATCACTGGATTTTAAAAGCCTGATGGCCAGCCTACTAATACCATCCCACCTAAGACTGTTTATCGCAGTTTTTGTTCTTTTGATGAAGTACTGACCTCTGTACTCCGGTACACTTGAACATGCGTTTTTTGTCGGATTACGTGTGTTGCCGGCGAAAAGGTAGTCGGATAACGAGTGTTGCCGGCGGGACGATCAACATGGATTTTGAAAGCCTGATGGCCAACCTACTAATACCACCCCACTTGAGTTTGTTTATCTCAGTTTTTGTTCTACTGCTATAGTACTGAAGTGTGTACTGAATTGAAAATAAAACATAAAGACCGTTAGTAGAGAAGTTTCACGTGGAACTATTCTAGATTACTATAGTTTCGCGTGTACTTCTAAAATTAAAAAAACAACGTTTTATTGAGTATATACTGCTACTGCTGCTTATACTACTAGTCGTAGCTACGGCTACTACTCCTACCGCAAGCAGTAACTAAAACGTCACAGAATTAACGGTAGGGAAACAAATATATAAACTTCATATTGGCGTGTGTTTTAAAACATGATGGTTAAAAAAGTGAACGTAGAAAGAAAAAGAAATACTTGCGATATGAGAATACCTATTGAGATGGTGATGCTACTGCTTCTACCGCTGCTACTGGCCTACTGATGCTACTGCCAGCAGTTACTACTGCTTCTACTAGCAGTAGATACTGCTACTGCTGTTACTGTTATTTCTACTACTAGCAGTATCTGAAATGCTACAGCAGTAACGATAGAAAACCAAACATATAAACCATGATATTATTTGGCGAAGCAGTGTAAACATATGATGGTTGCGAAAGGGTTTTTCTATAAAACGTGATGGTTAAAATTAAAAGTAGAAACTACTGTTGCTACTGCTGCTATTGCTCTACCGCTGCTACTGCTACCTACTGCTAGCTACTGCTATATCTTCACCGTACGTGCGCATAGCGCCCTGACACTTTCTTTATGTCTGTGCCTTTGTTAGATACTGCTACTGCTGTTACTGCTGCTACTGCTGAGGGTTGTGTATAAAACTTGAAGGTTAAAAAGTGAAACTAACTGCTACTATGACCAACTGCTACTGTTGTTACGCTAACAATAGCTACTGCTGCAAATGCTAGCTGTAGCTACTTCTACTGCTGCTAATGCTAGTAGTAGCTATTGCCACTGTTATTGCTCCTACTGCTAGCAGTAGCTGAAAAGTAACAACTATAACGATAGAGAACAAAACATATAAGCCATGATATTATTGGGCGTAGCGGTTGCGTAAACATATGCTGGTTGCGAAAGGGGTATGATGGTGGGAAAGTAGAAACAACATACTTGCGCAAAGAAAATATTCATGCGATGAGTATATCTATTGAGATGGTGCTCTGCAACCTACTGCTACTGCTGCTACTGCATATGATGGTTGCGAAAGGGGTTGTCTGTTAAACATGATGGTGGTAAAGTAGAAACAGCATACTTGCGCAAAGAAAACAATTACGATGACTATTGACTCTACTGCAGCTACTGCTGGCAGTAGTTAGCAGTAGCAGTAGCAGTAGCAATAGCAGTAGCAAACATATGATGGATGCGAAATGGGTTGTCTGTTTAACATGATGGTGGGAAGTAGAAACAACATACTTGCGCGAAGAAAACATACTTACGATGACTATTGATTCTACTACTGCTACTTCTGCTACTGCTGGCAGTAGCTACTGCTACTGCTGGCAGTAGCTACTGCTACTGATGCAACTGCTACTGCCAACTTCACGTTCATTAATCTTAAGTATCTTAACTCTAATAAAACATTTCTGAATGTCTCATGTTGCTTGATAGTTGGTCATACGTATTTTTGGTATTGATGGACAGCACTTCACGCTAACTTTACCAAGGTCTAGGTCATATTTTGATTTATATTCATAAAACTTAAACTTGGTTAGGTAACGTAACCTTGTTTATAACTTCCATTAACTTTTTCTTAGTGCCGCCTTTCTTTGTTTGATAGTTAATCATATGCATTGTTAGTTTCTTTGATAATGGCTCATATGTATCATAGTGTCATTGGTGGCAGAGACATCCTCAGGTCGAGGTCTTGAAGAATTTTAGTTCACTTGAGCCGATGGCCCAGATAACTTCTCAGAAAACGTTTGACCAAATCTCACATACGGAATGATTCCGGATGAATAACGAATATCGAGTTTTTGTTTTTTCGATATTCAAAATGTTGTTGTTGAATAACAAATCTAGAGTTTTTTGTTTTTCGATATAAAAAACCTATTTGTTGAATAACGAATATCGATCTTTTCGTTTTTTTAAATTCAAATTTTTTTGGTTGAATAACGAATCTCGAGTTTTTTGTTTTTCGATATTCAGATTTTAATGTTGAATAACGAATCTCGAGTTTTTTGTTTTTCGATATTCAGATTTTTTTCTTGAATGACGAATCTCGAGTTTTTGTTTTTCGATATTCAATTTTTTTTTGTTGAATAAGGATTTTCGATTTTTTTTGTTAAATAACGAATCTCGAGTTTTTTTGTTTTTCGATATTCAGATTTGTTTTGTTGAATAACGAATCTCGAGTTTTTTGTTTTCCGATAATCAGTTGTTTTTTTGTTGAATAACGAATCTCGAGTTTTTTGTTTTTAGGAGTTTTTGTGTTGAATAACGAATCTCAAGTTTTTTGTTTTTCGATATTCAGTTTTTTTTTGTTGATAACGAATCTCGAGATTTTTGTTTTTCGATATTCAAATTGAATATCGAATGTCGAATATCGAATATCATGCTAACTTCAGTCCGCCTTTATTGCTTTTGCTTTTTATAACTGAAAATGTTTACTTCAAAACATCATTATCTATCCAAAATACGGATGCCGAAAAATTCGGAAGCACATA
Organism: Cyrtodaria siliqua; assembly: GCA_037043455.1. Taxonomy (NCBI): domain Eukaryota; kingdom Metazoa; phylum Mollusca; class Bivalvia; order Adapedonta; family Hiatellidae; genus Cyrtodaria; species Cyrtodaria siliqua. The sequence continues at coordinate 12,407 of JAWPHD010021748.1, forward strand.
TTTACTAGTTCATGTCATATTGTTTCATATCGAAAGAATCATTAGACTTGACATTAAAATGAACATATTCAGCGAGAATGTCAAGATATTTGATTCAGTTACAAATACATTGTCGATATCAGGTGTGGTCGCTGGCTCTTTTGATTTTGAGAGATGTTTGCCAACTCAGCCTCGTTCTGGAAACTGTTATGAATATTCATTTAGGCAATATTAAGAAGGGTTTATTATCCAAAGCCTCATCACTAATCTTTCCCTCTCTATGAAGGTCAAGAATGTAGCCAATATTTGCACTCATATTTTTACTTTAGGTTTTATTTTTAATTTAGGTTATATTTCTTTAAGTCACTTAAAGTAAAAATATGCATAGTAATAAAGATGGAGGGAAGTAAATGCATATTCATGACCGTTGGTTTTCATGGGACTTGTAAATACAAGCCTGTTAGAAATTCAGACTATTGTAAACATCATATATATATAATAAAAAATAAAGTAATCATGTCAAACCCTGTCTAAAATATGGTAAAGGGACTTACGCTAAATATCAGATATGTGTTCCATGCTGAGCATCAAAGATTAGATTACTTGACAAATATAATGAAACGAAAGAACAGATAAGGATTAAACATATAAGGGTTAAACAAACAGAAATAAACGAGACTGAAAAAAACAGGCCAATAGAACAGGGACGAACAGAAGCCATGAACACTATACAAAAAAGTCTAAAAGGTGTATAGTATATTGCTTTAGTAATGTTTATAGTTATGATCGACCGCCCTCATACCAAGAAATCGAACTTTAGGTATATAATAAAAAATAACAGGTTGAGAAAAATAGACGATTATTACATGGTATTAAATATTTCGTCTGGCGAGGGAAGCTGCCCCTTAGCCTGTGACAGGTTATCGGGTGGCCCAGTGGTGGTCCAGTGGTGGTCCAGTGGTCTAGTGGTCCAGTGGTGGCCTAGTGGTTTAATGGTCTAGTGGTCCAGTGTAGTCTAGTGTGGTCCAGTGGTTTAGTGGTCTAGTAGTCCAGTGGTCTAGTGTGGTCCAGTGTGGTCCAGTGTGGTCCAGTTGTCTAGTGGCCTAGTGTGGTCCAGTGGTCTAGTGGTGCAGTGTGGTCCAGAATGAATATCTCGGGCATTGACGACAATACCCGTTAATATTTATCGTGACCAGAAAGCATCATATACATCTTCTACATGTAATCATGGATAATATCAACAGCTAGCTAACGTCAGTAATGTCCTCCGGGTCAATATCGGCATCTTGCGTCAGTTCTGTCCTCGTAGACAATATCAACAGTTAGCGTTGGTATTCCCGACAGGGATAATATACCCATTCCCTCAGAAACAATATCAACAGTTAATGTCAGTACAGGCGTTGGGGTCTATCAATAGATGCATGCAGCATCAGTACTCTTTACAGGGACGACAATATAACAATGTACGGCGGTACAACTTAAAGGGAGAGCTACTTTAACAAACGACAGTAATGTTCTCATGGGAAATATCCGCACCTAGAGTAAGCATTGTCTTCGGAGAAAAATACCAACAGCTAGCGTCATTACACACCTCCTGAACTATGTCAACAGCTAGAGTAGGTATAGAGACTAATCCCATGAGAAGTCTGTTTGATCTGTTTGAAAATAATTCTAATGACAAATATTGGTATGACAATCAGTGTGTTCCTAATTTGGTTACCCGATTATATTCGTTTATTTAGTTTAAGAAAACTTATTATAATATACCCCATTTCAGCTTTTTATTATTCAAAGGGAAATAAACGCGATTGCCTTGTATACATTTATATTTTCTTCAGTTATGAAATTTGTAACGAAGCATGTTCATAGGGGTCGCTAAGATGAATATGAAAAAGATATTCATCTGGAGACGGAGTAGTAATTTAAAAATAAAAATAAATTCAATAAAAAAATTCATAAAAACGGATCCATTAGCAGCAAATAACACACGTAAGAGAGAAAAGTAGCATACTTGGTTTTGTTGAGGCTGTTAATGAAAGATAAAACACGTATATGGTGCATCACCTATCACGCCCCCTAAGCGGTATTCTACTTTTAAGTAATACAAACTGGACTATAATAGTTTGCATGTAGCAGTATGTTAATCCTCTACCACCGTCGCTTCTCACCGCTGCGGGTTCGAGTCCCATTGGGAGTTCGACTTATAAGTGAGGAAGTGTCGATTCTTACGGATTATATGGGTGTACTGTACTGGTTCTACCCAGGAAAAGTGGTTGGTCTGCCTCCACCACAAAAAATCGACCGTCATATATAATCTTACATGTGTTGAAAATGACGTAAAACACCATACAAACACAAATCATATTTTGTAGTGTTTCGTTTCGATTAAATGACAACAGAAGAAGGCGCAGTCAGTTCAAGTTAAGAAAAGAGTGATATACACTTTGCCGTTATTGTATAATACAATTCATGGGTTTAATATGGTACAGCCACTTTATTTGCACTGCCTGGGTAATTGTCACATGTGTTGTGCTTCAATATGTAATTAAACTTGATATTGTAGGTCGGAAAAAACGGGTCTGTATCCGTAAATAATGTTTTATCCTCAAAATGATAAAATCTAGAACGACTGTCATTAAACGGGTGCATAATGTCTAGCCTTGAGCAAAATATATTACAAAAGAAATGTTTTATTATAGTAGGTCAAGGTGTAAATAGTGAAAGAAACTCTAAATCAACAATTTAATGAATGATAAAGGTGCATTTTCAAGGTTTACCAATATCTAATATTAAATACAAACAAATCAAAACATGTCATCAAAATGCAAACGAAATATGAAAACATTTTTTTTCATAAATGATATAGTCCTCTCTATATAAAAGCCCGGGAGAAATTTTAAACCGGCCCGGAAAACAGAGAAAGCTGCACTATATAAAAGAGCATTACGCATGCTACATGCGTTTGTCTTAATAAAGGAATATGCGGCAATCTTGATTTATTTTTAACTCTCGGCGATTGTTTAGACTACCACATTAATAAGCATTTGCCATATCTATTTCCTTGTAAATAACGGTTCATATTAATGATTAGGCTCATTTATTATGGTTAGGCCCTTTGGAATAGAAAACATCATTATTTTGTCAATTTTAAGTGGCACCCCTAGACCCCAACACAATGCCTGATAAACCCTCTTTAAAGTGTAAACTTACACATCATATGAATTTCGATATAAATACAAAGCAAATGTATACTTCAAACGCATCGTTTCCTTAAACCCGATGAAGCATATGTTTCCCTATGCACGTGCACATTTTATATGTAACTGAAGCACAAGGTAATGGTTTTAATTTGTATTTTGATTGACCCAAGCTACTCCTCCAGAATGTACTCCACATAATGTCTCTAGTCTCTAGTTTAACATGAAACACCTTTAAAGTGGGTTGTAGGGTAAGGATGTCAGCCACGTGTCATTTATGAATAGTGAACGTGATACAAAACAGTTTACAAGGACATCCAAGACATCCACAACTACAGTGAAGAGAGTGATCAAGACCGAATTAGCTTTCATAGAAAACAGTACAGGGATAGTATAACGTACTTAATGACACAGTTTGGATACAAAGTTTAACATAAAATGTTTATACCTATCTTAGAGCCGACAACTATAGTATTGAGGAGGTGTTGGGTTATATTTTGGGACTGCCAGAATCAGCGCCAGGCCATCGGAACCTTAATCAGACCCGTTAATATACATACATTCATATATTCAAAAAGATATATGCGTGTCACAATGATTGAAGGATATATGAACAGAAATATCAACTTATAAAGGAAAGAACAGACTAGTAGATAGACGAACGATCACAAACTGTTTAATAAATAACGTGTTAGAAATATTAAGTTAAACGTTTATTGTAAATACAGACGGGTGTAAACTGATAGGCTTCGACGGACGCACTGAAGATACAACAAGTACGCACGCTCAATATAAAAGGGCCTACAGGACATACAGACAGACACAGACAGGAGGACGTACATACATCAAGTCAGACAGAAAATATAAATGTTAACATAAAGTATATTACCAATTTTAAATAAACAGTGTATGGTAAATATGGATGAACGTAAACAGATGTTATATAGAGACGGACCAACAATTCAGACGAAAATGAGAATAAATAAAACACCTACAGATAGACAGACGGGAGACCTGACATAGAGGCAACATAGCTGATATAAAGAAAATATTGTATGTTTCGTCCTTTCGAATTTCCGTCCTCACACTGTCAGTTTGTCTTCGTACAGAGATTTCCACGTTTACCTTAATAAGGCGAAATAGTAGCAGGCCCAGAAGACGAAGTTAGAAGTAAAAGTTCTGTACCGATTTTTGCATGACAATGACCTGTTTTTTTTCTAGGAATGCATGCACTATATTTTTATTTGGAATGGTCAGTACATGTGTAAGCATTTTCCTCATTACATTAATTTCCCCCCAATAACTTGTTTAGATGACTTGCTTCTCGGAAAAAACTGTTGAGTTGTTTAAGTTGGTTAGTTTCCTGCATTCGTGGAAGACCATGGGGGTCATCACCATTTAAAGTAACGTAACCGAATTTTATTTCGCAAAAATCTATAAATGGATTGTAAACAACCAATGTAAGGAATATTAACAAAGTTTTCCATTGTATCCTACTACAATATATACTGCGCAGTAGGGTTTTTTCAAGGAGAAGGACACATTTTAAACGAAATTGCTGCAGTTTTATTATCACGCTAATGTAAGGAAAATACAAAATAAATCACAGATTTTACATACATAAATTTGATCGGCAACAACAACTACGCATATAAAAGACCTTGAAGATATATTGTAACTAAGTTTCATTGACAGCCGACATTTTATTTAGGTGCACTCAAACCCGCATTAAGATACTAATACATTCAACTGCAACATTGGTCTCTTAAAGGGACACACGGCAATCTTGATTTGTTAAAAACTCACGGCGTCCCGTTAGTTTTTCTCTTAACTTGCATTTGTTCAATCATTAATATTAATTATTAGAATAGTTTAAGGCAAATTGTTTTTACATATTACTAACTTTTTATAATAGTGCTCCAATAATATATTTAAAAACTTGTTTAAATAGTGAGGAAAATTGAATATCTCAATTTTTTATTTAATTATATGCAAGCAGTTTTAAAGTCAAAATGACGCAGGATAAGTAAATCGAGGAGGAAATTTTAATATCTGAATAAAACTCAAGATTGCCATGTGTCCCTTTAACACATGTTGTATCTTAAGGGGGAATTGACTACTCAAATATTTAAAAGAACGCATATGAACTATATATATTTTTAAATTTGAAGATATTTGCGATTTGAATTTGAATTTTGTTTTGTCCTCATGTGAACAAGATTTTAATAATAACGTCACAAATATGGCTATGTTTGACGTGTCTCATAAAAGTCGCGTTGCACTCAATTGTCAATTTTATTAGCATCACAGAGTGTTAGTTTAGTCTGGGCTGATACATATAAAGCCCTGGTTTAGTCACATACAATTATATTTTATATCACACTGTTAGTCTTGACGAGACCTTTCATCTTATATATAAATTACATCATTTAAATTAGGCTAGATAAATTGCCAGTATATATATTGCAAATATACCACGTGGGGGGTGGGGGGGAGATATTGGGGGGAGGTGGGGGAGATATTGGGATATTGGCGGCCCGGTTAGCTCAGTTGGTTACAGTAGAGAACTCTCTCTCGCTGTAAGCGAGGGGCCTCGGTTTGAGTCACGTACCAGTCGAAGTTTTTACCCTTGGTTTATTTCACTGACAATGATAATTCGGTGAATGTGGGATAGCATGGTGAACGCGAGACCGGGGGTCTGGAAGAATTGGGGTGTCTGTTAAAAGGGATAGGAGTGGGGTGATATTGGTTACCCGGTGGCCAGGTTATCTAAGTTGGTAGAGCACTTGCACTGTAAGCGAGTGGTCCCGGGTTTGAGTCCCGCACCGGCCACACTTTTTCCCCTTGGTTGACTTCATGAACATGTCCCCACCCCAACTTTCTGGACTTCAGTGCAACTTTTTTTAATATCCGAATATTGCTGCATGATGCTCACCAAATATGAAAAAGGCCATAGTTGCATATTGTACCGTAGCTCTAATGGTTTTCCTTTGTTCTTGCTTATAATATAATTTTCATAAACATGAAGGTCTGCACCTAAACCGTGCTATAAATGCCGGTATATTTCAGCCGTGCTATAAATGGCAGATTCGGCAGTTGTCTACTCAATTTTATGCGTGCACAGTTGTAATCTTTACACACAACCTGTCAATCAAAACGACTAAACCATTACCAAAACAGCACTCCTTGACATTGCACTTGCCCAATAATATACAAAGGCGGTTGGCTGTAATAATCAAAACATGGGTCATGCTCATGCCACATGATAATGCTTTTTCTTGATTGGATCGAGTTGTTATGTTTATTAAATACTGAAAACTGCAACGCCCTAAAACTTCTTGCACACGCGTACTTAGACAAATGGCTCTGGTACAAAACATTTATAGCATGTTTTTCTCATATGCGATTTATACTGCACTCTCGAGCCTATGGCCCCCGAGAAGCAGTTTAAATTTCATATACTCGAAAAATTATGCTAGAAATACTACTTACAGCACACTACTAACGCCCCCACGACTCCGTCACTCACGCCTTACACACACACACACACACCTCTTAAATTCTGCAAACATAGCATTTAAGCATATGTACAAATCAGAAAAGCAAAAATAATACAGTAACCTGGGCATATCTAGTTTCAGTACTTTTGTAGCCCGAGTTTGCAAAGAAAAGGCAAATTCACCTCACATCATAAAAACTGCTTAATGAAACTAACTTGCCAGATAATTGTAAAATTACACTTCATAACCTTGTATCAAAACTCTATGCAAGTGTTCAAGTTATATAATAATGTATATGTGCCAATTAAAAGTAAAGGTTTATTCACAGGTTTTAAAAACACCCGTAATTGAATATGCTTAAAATTCAAATTAGTTTAAACTTATTTATTTTAAATCGATTGTAACGAAAGCTCTATGAACTTATATGAATCATCTCGATGTCTTCCTGGGTAGAACCAGTACTAAGCAAATGCAGATAAAGCAGATCCAGTGTCTTTCTCAGGGACACAACTCATATGGCAATGGCGGGGATCGAACCAACGACGTTTCGATCATGGGTCCAACGCTCTACCACTAGACCACAGCGCTCCACTTGCGTAAAAATGAGATGGTAACTTTTAATTCGACTCTCCAGTTTAGGGTTTCAGTCTAGTTGGTTAAAACTGTTTATATTGTGTATATAGAGTTTGGCTTCTCATTATACGTAAGTTATATATATACCTACTCCGAGCATTCTCTGAGTGACACTAAATGTCTTTTTCTTTTTTCTTTTTTTTGTGGCTTTTGTACACAGCCAGATGAAATATCAAAATCGTAAGAAGTGCTGCAGGTAAGGTTAGAGAATGCTCGGATTAATATATACCTTGACGCCAGTAGTTTTAGAAATGATGTACAATGTAAAATTTTACTGTTGTTGGCAGGATAGCTACTTTAAAGAGACAAATGGCAATAGTGATTTTTTAAAAACTTGTGCCGTCACCTTTTTGATCACTTTATAACTAAGGCCAAAAAAAAAAATAGGTGTGTTTCCTATTGCATGCTCTAACAAAATAGGGTAGGTCGGTATTAAAGGCATTTTTTTATTTTTTTTTTTTGAGCAAGATATTGTGAGATTTTACATGTATTTATCCCATAAACCGCATACAAAAAAAAGAGTATGATAATGAACCTTTGGAAACGGCCGAGCACGACACATACGAAGTATTGCAGTCTCGGTTTGATTGAGACTGTTCATGAGCGGTAGTGAAATATGCTAGCTACCGCTCACGCCCTCTAGCCCCGGGTTGAGCAGAACTCAATATTAATAAAATCAATAGTACAAAATTTTAACCATCCCGAAGATGGCATGCATATGGCGGTGGACATGGGGTTCATGGCTTCCCCATGTCGTACGGCGTATGGTCCCAGTATCTAACAAAATTAAATGCCCCGAAGAGCGAAATAAACATAATGGAATTTAGTTGGGCGCAGCGGTTATGAAGCCTCCGTATCACAAGTAACAGCCAAAAGACTAAATTAAAAAGCAGACAACATATCCTATAAGTGGTTAAACAATACCCAAAGCCTATTATCGGCCGGAGTAGTGAAACCACCAAATCAAAAATTAAGTAAGAAAACAAAAGAAATTGAAAATGTACCACCGATAACTAAATATAAGTATCGGGCTCAGCGATCTCCAAAGATCGAATGAATAACAGTACTGATTGCAAGCGCGGGGAGACGTTTTACTGCCGCCACACTGCACAAGCAACGTCACTGTGCTATAAAAAAATGTGTATGATAATGAACCTTTGGAAACGGCCGAGCACGACACATACGAAGTTGATGATACAACTGAAAGTTTCTCTGTGATGTCAGTTTACCTCGATATATTGTGATAAATCATTGGTCAGAACAATTTTTTTTTTCAATTATTATTATTTATTTATTTATTCGTAAAAAGTTTTAGGGTCGGCCCCTTAAAAATAGGGTCGGCCGGGCCACCGGAAACACAGGTTGTTTTTTTTTGGCCTAAATACTAATTATAAGGATATTATAAAGCGAGTTGTTGTTGCATATTACTAAATCACAGGTGATTATATTGATAATATATCTGTAAAATAATAAGAAGAAATAAATGCTAAGAATGTTATCAATTTTGACCAAACTTCACATGCATGATCCTTAGATGAATGCTTTTTAGATTTGTTAAAATTAGTTCAGCGCGATATCCAAGATGGCCACCATTATCATATATGGTTGAAACCTTAAAAAATCTTCTCAAGAACTGCTGGACAGATTTCGACAGATTTTCTTTTAAAATGTTCGCCAACATCTTGACTATCAAGTTTGTTTAAATAAAGTCCCCGGGGTCAAAAATGGCCGTGCCCCGGGGTAAAAAATGGCCGTGCCCTGGGGATCCAGTTTGTATATTGAGATTTTGCATGTTTTTCAAAGGGCCAAATAAAAGAGTTGTTTCTGGTCTTCCGACAGACCCTATTTTTAAGGCCCTGACCCTAAACCATTTAGGGCACAACATGTTTTAGGCATGTAAGTGTTGTGGAGCACTCATATTATGTAATATGTTCAAGAAAACATGCTTTCGATGTTCTTGATTTGAATTTAGTATAGTAAGGATTAATTCTAAAAATAAAAAAAATCCTACCGACCTACCCTCATTTTCTGGGGGGAAATACCAGAAACAGACCTATTTTTGTTTTTGGCCTACTAGACATATAGGAAAAGACTTAAAAAATATTCTTCTCTGAAACCATAAAGCGCAGAGCTTTCATATATTACATGTACATGTAGCATCAGCTTATAATGGTCCTGTACTAAGTTTGTTCAAATGGTGACCCTGGGGTAAAATTGGGCCCATCCCTGGGGTCACAGTTTTACATAGACCAATATCTTATAGGAAAAAAATCTTCTTCTCTGAAACTACAAAAGCCCAGTGTTTTTTTCTATACTTTGGGAACATAACCCATACTGTAGCGATAGTTAATTTTAGCGCGATTTTTAATAAAATTGGAAAAAAATACAGTAAAACTTTCATTTAATAATTGTTTTAATACTCTTTTCAGTCAACAGAGAACCTTTACCAAGTTTGTTCAAAATGTTCGATCTTTTGTAAAAGAAAAAGACAAGATTAAGTATTAATGACATTTGATGCTCAGTTTGGGGTATACAGTCTGGCCAGAGTTGCTTTTAAGTACAGATATAACCCTAAATTAATAATAAAAAAAAGGAAAAACTAATAAGAGACTGCCCCCTTTTCATTTTGCATATATATATCTTCCAAGTGCTACTGTTAGGGGAAATGCGGTAATTTTATTTACCGATCCGGTGTATGTGCATTCATGCGTTTGTCTGTGCGTACAACTTTTATTTATTTATATTTTTTTCATTTCTTGCAGGATTTTCACCGAATTCCACCATTGTGTTCATTATATGCATAGATCTAACATCATGCAAAATTTCAGGTTACTGTGATCTTCTATATAGAAATATAGGTCACGTCTGGTCTCCGCTACGACATGCGTATCTTGCTTATTCTTGCAAAATGTTCACCAAACCACCAGAATTTCCTGCATAGATATGCCCGATGAAATATAATTGACAAAATAAATGTTTTCCGGACTCTAAGGGCAGTAACGAATACAAGAGCTGGCGATTACGATACATATCACGAATACAGAGTGATGAATATGAATATTTATTCATGAATACTGTAAATCACATTATTTCCGCGTGACTTTAAGTTCGCATATCACCGGGTCTGTGATTTATTCGCGTGATCATGAATTCGCGTCCAAGCATAATGTAAATATTCATATTTTCCTACTAATAATTAATATGTTTCTTAAATTTGCTGTTTATCGGCCATTTTTGTTTATTTCCTTCGGTTTTCCGCTATCGGAGTCCTGTTTATTGCCCGGAGGCAAATCAATTAACCTACATGGTCATTATCCTGATCATTTTTCATTGTGTCATTGTCATGTACATAAATACGTTGTATTAGAGTTTGATTGAAAGCTGTTCGTAAACCATATTCGGCTAAAACACAGTAATTGTTTTTTTTGTACATTTTGCATGTTATATCCCTCTTGCAGTAATACTTTTACCAACTGATTTCAAATCTATGATTTAAAACATGTGACAGTATGTGCCGTAACCGTAACTTTTGTCGCGATCAAAAAATATACCTCAAAAATGGCCATTTTTGGGCGGGCGTTGTGCAGTCTCACTTTAAAATTCTCATTTTTCAGCAATGCATTAGTCTATTTTTTGATACATAGAGGATCTTAAACGAGTTCCCATTTCATATAAGATTTATGAAATGAGTTATGAATTATTTTAATTTTAACGAGCCTTTTGGCGAGTTAAAATTAAAAATAATTCATAACGAGTTTCATAAATCTTATATGGAATGGAAACGAGTTTAAGATCCTTTTTATCACGTAACATTGCAATCAAATTTGTAAAAAATAATTCAGATGTACATAGAACGGCCACGACGTCACGACACACTTTAGCGCCAAAACGTCATAAAATATGTGACGTCGTAACATCGCGTCTCGCACATAACGTTGCGTATAAAAGAGTTCGTGTTTACCTCTTTACAAAATAGCAGTTTACGCCATCTTTTTAACAAACCAACAACAATGTTTTGTATAATGTGCATTATTGTTATAAGCTGTCACAAATAATAAGTTTATGACTCAGATCTGGGTGAATTTATAATACATAAAATAGTTTCAGTTAATAAACCTGCGTAGTGTTACAGATTTAACTCAACCAATCAAAATCGTTCCAGGTTGTATTACACGTGTGTCATACAACAAAATATTAAATGGGTGTTCGACACTGCTAACAAGGGACGTTATGTGATAAAAACATATCTTCAAAACTATACGCATCAGATAGGAAAATTTGCTATGAAAAAGGTGATACCAGGAAAATTAAAATAGGTGAAAATTGAAAGGTAATTAAACAAAGAAAGAGGAATACTTGATTTTGATTTTGTTAATTCTAATACACTCTTTATGTTATATGCATAATTATATATGTATACTATATATAAAAAACTATTATTTCATCCAATTAGCATCTTATGATACTCATTTTTGATTGAATAAATAAAGTAAACTAACATTTTTATAATGCACAATCTATACAAAATGTCAGTGCTATTATTGTTTTATTAAAATGTGACACAGAAAACTCGTCGTGTTGGTAACTAGTTTATTTATTTTTACTTCTAGCAAACTGACAACCCTTAAATTACTTTTATATATTCTTGTCGGGTCAAAGGTTGGAATAATACAAAAACATTTGAAATTTCTTTTGTTTGTTTTTTGTTTAACTTTCAATTCATTAGCTGGTCTCAGACACTACAAAAAGCACACATTTCTAGTTCTGTATAAACGAAGTCCTGACCTTGACCGTCAAAGCTGTTGTAATGATTTGTTTATAAGCACTGCAGTCAGTATATGATGAAACTGGTCTAGCTACGCGCCTAGACTTACATGCTGACAAAAGAGCTCTACTTATCATAAGTACCAAACAGTTCTTCATCACAACATTTAAAATAGGCATGAATTCTCACATAGGCATGTTATCTCAAATAGGCATGCTATTTCATATATGCATGTTATCTCAAATAGGCATGATACCTCTGAAAGATATGCTATCTCTCAAATATGCATGTTATCTATCATAGTCACGTTATTTCACATAGGCATGTTATCTCACATAGGCATGCTATAACGCATAGGCATGTCATCTCACATAGGCACGATATATCACATAGGCAAGCTATAACACATAGAAATATAAGAATCTTTCATGAGTATTCGGTAAAGATCGGCAATTCCAACCAGGTTTTTTTTATCGGAACCGAGTCTCTGCCGAGGTATCGATTATAACAATTATAACGAGGGTTGCAATTCCCTATCTGAACCGGATACCCATGATTGATTCTTTTTCTTGCAAATCATTGACATTTTGTGCGTTGACGTTGCCAATTACTAACGTGCTACATGTTGCCTTTTTACACAATGATGTCATGCAACTGTTGACGTTATTGACGTCATTGTTGGTAAGCGTGACTTTTATCTTCCCCTTTATCTATGTGTTAGATCATTATTTCCATCACCCATGTAAAACGTGGATAGCGTTATCCAGTATGCAAGAATGATATTTCTCACATAGGCATGGTATCTCACATAGGAATGCTATCTCTCACATAGGTATGATATCTCACATAGGCATACTATCCCACATAGGCATGCAATCTGAAATAGGCATGCTATCTCTCATAGTCACGCTATCTCAAATAGGCATGATATATATGTATTATGGGGGTTCTGGACCACAACCAAATTACCCCAAATAATCTAAAATCACCACACAAAAATGTTCAGTTTTACTGAAAATTAGGTCGATTTAACTGGTTATTTATCATGTCCCAGGCGCTAAATAACCCAAGATTTTAAGATTGAATTGTGAAAATGTTTTACATTTGGATGTTTAAATTTTATTACAAAATAGAGGTTAAACATTAAAACTTATGTTAACAAACTTTTTTAAAATAGGGGTAGTGAAGAAAACAAGTTTGAAAAATTTTAAACATTAATACGTCTAAATTTTAAGCACTCAGCATTATAATCCTTTAATTTCAAATAATTTGTCATTATTCTGATTGAAACGCCACCACATTTAGAACAAATTTTATTTTTTGCTCTTGTACCTTTTTTTACATATTGAGCACGGGAATACATGACTTGTTTTTAATATGTACTTATGCAAACTACAATAATTAAAATCTTTTGTAGTCTTGTTTTTACACGGATTGTGTAATCCAATTTTAAGAAATTTGCAAACATTGATTTCCATTGTTACTTTTTGATATATTTATTTATATTAAATAAAAAAAAAATTAAATATATAACAAAAAGAAATAATGAGGACTGAAGAGATTATAGAAAAATTAATACACATATTTGAAGTAGGTGTAATAGATAAGCAAACTCTATCTAATGGTATAAATGAGTTAAAAATAGATCGCGAAGCTTTAGAAAATCAAAAGAAAACTCAAAAAAAAGAGGAAACCACTGCATAAGAAAATTTAAGAAAGAGACGACATAACAAAACACTACGTAAAAGAGAAAAGAAAAAACAAGAAGATGCAAACAAAAAATATAAAAATGTCATAAATGAACTAAAACAAGTTTTGAAAGATAAAAGTACTTCAGAATTAAAATTGGTTGACAATCCAATATGCGGTTATTTTAAAGCATATGAAATGTCTGTTGAAAAATACAAAGATCCTCAAAAACTATTTTATGATAAAAAATCCATTATAGCAAAACAAATTATCAAAGAGCTAATAGAGACGAATGGATTAAAATGTCAATTAGGACTTACTATAGATTTATTTAAAGATAATGGTGCAACCAAAAAATATACTACAGCAGTATTACATAGTGAACAAAATGCTATTTTGAGCTCTGAAAAAATAAATGAGTTTTATGATGAATCATCTGCATTTATACAAGAGAGTCTTGAAAGATTTACAAATACTGCATCCGGATTAGAAGTTGATCACTGGGTTAAGCTTTATTTGAATATTGCAAGGTATGAACCATTAAAAGGTTCTTCATATATTCCACTGCCTGTAGAATTAGCTAACAAAAAAGCAATAATAAACGTAAAAAATAACGATAATCAATGTTTGTTTTATGCTATAAATTCTGCGCTAAATCCAGCCGCAGATCACACCGATAGGTTGTCAAAATACCCAAGCATAGATTTTCTAAAAAAGATAAAATTGACTTTCCCACTCCAATTTCAGAAATTTCAAAAGTAGAAAAACTAAACAATATTGCTATTAATGTTTACGGATACACCATATCAGAAAAAAGTAAAAAAGTAAATATTTTTCCGTATAAAATATCAGAACAACCCAAAGACATTAACAGGATTAATCTACTTTTGATATCTGATGAAAATGTTACAAACAGTCACTATTGCTGGATTAAAAACTTAAATAAACTGCTTTACGACCAAAACAAACATAAATGCAAAGCTTATTTCTGTGATCGTTGTCTTTATGGATTTTCAAATGAAGACTTACTAACAAATCACAAAGAAGATTGTGAGGGTATCAACAAAAAATCTTGCAAAATTGAAATGCCAGAAAATG
>JAWPHD010021749.1:0-27267 GCA_037043455.1 Cyrtodaria siliqua
AGTATATAATGCTGCAATGCCTAGTATATAATGCTAAAATGCCTAGTATATAACGCTAAAATACCTAGTAAATAGCACTACAATTCCTTAGTATATAACGCTAAACTGCCAAGTATATGATGATACTATGTTTAGTATGTATAATTATATAATGCTTAGAATATAATGCTACAATGCCAAGTATATAATGCTTAGTTTATAATTCTACTATTTTCAGTATATAATGCTTAAATGCCTAGTATATAACGCTAAAATGCCTAGTATATAACGCTAAAATACCTAGTATATAATGCTACAATGTCTACTATATAATCTTACAATGCTTAGTATACTACGCTACGATACCTAGTATATAATGCTACGATACCTAGTATATAATGCTACGATACCTAGTATATAATGCTACGATACCTAGTATATAATGCTGCAATGTCTACTATATAATCTTACAATGCTTAGTATACTACGCTACGATACCTAGTATATAATGCTACGATACCTAGTATATAATGCTACGATACCTAGTATATAATGCTACAATGCCTACTATATAATCGTACAATGCTTAGTATACTACACTACGATACCTAGTATATAATGCTACGATACCTAGTATATAATGCTACGATACCTAGTATATAATGCTACGATACCTAGTATATAATGCTGCAATGTCTACTATATAATCTTACAATGCTTAGAATACTACGCTACGATACCTAGTATATAATGCTGCAATGCCTAGTATATATAATGCTGCAATGCCTAGTATATAATGCTACAATGCCTATTATATAATACGACCATGTCTAGTATAGAATGCCGCAATGCCTAGAATATAATGCTACGATGTACAGTATAAAATGTGTCTATGCCCAATACATAATGCTACAATGCCTAGTAAATAATGATATCCTGCCTACTATATAATGCTACAATGCCTAGTATATAACACTACAATTCCTTATAGCGCTAAACTGCCAAGTATATGATGATACTATGTTTAGTATATATAATTATATAATGCTTAGAATATAATGCTACAATGCCAAGTATATAATGCTTAGTTTATAATTCTACTATTTTCAGTATATAATGCTTAAATGTCTAGTATATAACGCTAAAATGCCTAGTATATAACGCTAAAATACCTAGTATATAATGCTACAATGTCTACTATATAATCTTACAATGCTTAGTATACTACGCTACGATACCTAGTATATAATGCTGCAATGCCTAGTATATAATGCTAAAATGCCTCGTATATAACGCTAAAATACCTAGTATATAATGATGCAATGCCTATTATATAATACGACCATGTCTAGTATAGAATGCCGCAATGCCTAGAATATAATGCTACAATGCCAAGTATATAATTCTACGATGTACAGTATATAATGTTTCTATGCCCAATACATAATGCTACAACGCCTAGTAAATAATGATATCCTGCCTACTATATAATGCTACAATGCCTAGTATAGAATGCGACAATGCATATTACATAATACTACAATGCCTAGTATATAATGTTTCTATGCCCAATACATAATGCTACAACGCCTAGTATATAAAGATATACTGCATACTATATAATGATACAATGTCTAGTATATAATGTTTCTGTGCCCAATACATAATGCTACAACGCCTAGTAAATAATGATATCCTGCCTACTATATAATGCTACAATGCCTAGTATAGAATGCGACAATGCATATTACATAATACTACAATGCCTAGTATATAATGTTTCTATGCCCAATACATAATGCTACAACGCCTAGTAAATAATGATATCCTGCCTACTATATAATGCTACAATGCCTAGTATAGAATGCGACAATGCATATTACATAATACTACAATGCCTAGTATATAATGTTTCTATGCCCAATACATAATGCTACAACGCCTAGTAAATAATGATATCCTGCCTACTATATAATGCTACAATGCCTAGTATAGAATGCGACAACGCATATTACATAATACTACAATGCCTAGTATATAATGTTTCTATGCCCAATACATAATGCTACAACGCCTAGTATATAATGATATACTGCATACTATATAATGATACAATGTACAGTATATAATGTTTCTATGCCCAATACATAATGCTACAACGCCTAGTATATAATGATATACTGCATACTATATAATGATACAATGTCTAGTATATAATGTGTCTATGCCCAATACATAATGCTACAACGCCTAGTAAATAATGATATCCTGCCTTCTATATATAATGCTACAATGCCTAGTATAGAATGCGACAATACATATTACATAATACTACAATGCCTAGTATATAATGTTTCTATGGCCAATACATAATGCTACAACGCCTAGTATATAATGATATACTGCATACTATATAATGATACAATGTACAGTATATAATGTGTTTATGCCCAATACATAATGCTACAACGCCTAGTAAATAATGATATCCTGCCTACTGTATAATGTTACAATGCTTAGTATATAATGCTACAATGCCTAGTATATACTACTATCATGTCTAGTATAGAATGAGACAAAACCTAGTATATAATGCTACAATGCCAAGTATATAATGATACACTGACTTCTATATAATACTGCATTGTCTAGTATGTAATGCTACAATGCCCAGTATATAGTTCTATAATGCTTACTATATAATGCTACACTGCCTAGTTTATAATGCTACACTGCCTAGTTTATAATGCTACTATTTTCAGTATATAACGCTAAAATGTCTGGTAAATAATGTATTAATGCCTAGTATATAATGTTACAATGCTTAGTATATAATGCTACACTGCCTAGTATATAATGCTACACTGCCTAGTTTATAATGCTACAATGCCTAGTATATAGTTCTATAATGCTTACTATATAATGCTACAATGCCTAGTTTATAATGCTACACTGCCTAGTTTATAATGCTACAATGCCTAGTATATAGTTCTATAATGCTTACTATATAATGCTACAATGCCTAGTTTATAATGCTACACTGCCTAGTTTATAATGCTACAATGCCCAGTATATAGTTCTATAATGCTTACTATATAATGCTACAATGCCTAGTTTATAATGCTACACTGCCTAGTATATAATGCTACACTGCCTAGTTTATAATGCTACTATTTTCAGTATATAACGCTAAAATGTCTGGTAAATAATGTATTAATGCCTAGTATATAATGTTACAATGCTTAGTATATAATGCTACACTGCCTAGTATATAATGCTACACTGCCTAGTATACAATGATACACTGCCTAGTATTTAATGCTACAATGCCTAGTATAAAAATTATAATGCTACAATGCCTAATATATAATGCCACAATGCCTAGTATATAATGATACACCGCCTAGTATTTAATGCTACAATGCCTAGTATAAAAATTATAATGCTACAATGCCTAATATATAATGCCACAATGCCTAGTATATAATGATACACTGCCTAGTATTTAATGCTACAATGCCTAGTATAAAAATTATAATGCTACAATGCCTAATATATAATGCCACAATGCCTAGTATATAATGATACACCGCCTAGTATTTAATGCTACAATGCCTAGTATAAAAATTATAATGCTACAATGCCTAATATATAATGCCACAATGCCTAGTATATAATGATACACTGCCTAGTATGTAATGCTACAATGCCTAGTATAAAAATTATAATGCTACAATGCCTAATATATAATGCCACAATGCCTAGTATATAATGATACACTGCCTAGTATTTAATGCTACAATGCCTAGTATAAAAATTATAATGCTACAATGCCTAATATATAATGCTACGATGTTCAGTATATAATGCTACAATGCCTGGTATATAATGCTTCAATGCCTAATATATAATGCTATAATGCCTAGTATATAATAATATACTGTCTAGTATATAATGCGACAATGCCTGGTATATAATGCTAGTGGTGACCGTACCTCGAACCGTGGTGACCGTACCTCTAACGGTGGTGACTAGTCCTCTAGCAGTGGTGACCGTACCTCTAACCGTGGCGACCCAGTCCTCTAACAGTGGTAACGGTACCTCTTACAGTAGTGACCGTACCTCTAACATAGGCTACCGTACCTCTAACAAGGGTGACCGTACTTCTAACAGGGGTGACCGTACCTCTAGCCGTGATGACCGAGTCCTCTAACGGTCCTCTAACTGTGATGATCGTACCTCTAACAGTGGTGACCGAGTCCTCTAACAGTGGTGACTGTACGTCCAACAGGGGTGACCGTACTTCTAACAGTAGGGATCGTACCTCTAACCGTGGTGACCGAGTCCTCTAACTGTGGTGACCTTACTTCTAACAATGGTGACCGAGTCCTCTAAATGTGGTGACCGTTCTTCTAACAGTGGTGACCGAGTCCTCTAACTGTGGTGACCGTATCTCTAACCGTGGTGACCGAGTCCTCTAACTGTGGTGACCGTACCTCTAACAATGGTGACCGTACCTCTAACGGTGTCGTCCGAGTCCTCTTATTGTGGAGAAAGCGTTTTTCAAAACATAGTGTCCTATATATATTTTACATGTATAGGATCTTACGTGTCTTAGGGTAAGTGTGAGGTTTGGTGCACCCTAGAACCTGGTTTAAACCCCCAGCGGCCTTTTTTGCCACTGACCGTTCCAAGGCGGTAGCCCTATTGTCAACCCGTTTGTGTGGATGTCTTATTTGGCCTTTTATTCATCTTTAAATTTGATTTTTGTTTCTTTGTGTGTTTGTGGTTGACTGTCGTCCTTGAATGCTGCTTTTCCTGTTCGATTTTTATATCTATATTTTATAATGTTAATTTCGATTTAGGCTGATTTATAAGGGAAAAAAAGAAGTCACCTGAATGCTCAAAAATAATTATGTAGCTACCGTTTTAACGAGTAGGTCAGAACAGCAAACCAACAATTGTTTAATCAGATATAAATGCTATATCGTTTCAGACCTGGCCGTTTAGTTTCCAGGGCAAAGTTGGAAGTTCACCCAATATGGACAGTGGCAAAAGTGATAAAGACGGAAGTACAATGTCAGACGAACAGAACTTAGACGACTTTGTCAGCGTATGACCTAGATACTGGACATTCAACGGAAAGTTTGCCTTTCGTGTTTTATTTCTGGAGAAAAAAATCTCTCTGAATATACATGAATGTTACATATAGGCTCTATTGTGTATACATGGATTTTAGATGACACGGATTTGGAGCCTCACACATTATTTAGTGCACGTGATATCAATGGAAGTCCGTTTGTTTAAACTCACTGGAAGAATAAGGAATATTGTGTGTTTCTATTGAAAGTAATGTGTCTTAGATAGAGATTCTGTGGCTTCGTGTAAGTAAGTATACATAGCATTATCAGGATTATGTAAAGAGAGATGAAACAAAACGCCGCGTTCGAATGTATATCTGGGTATTATTGATAAGACGATAGATGCTCTAGATGATATGGGTGAGAATATAATCTGCAGATTGGCGAAACACGTCGGGGACGGAGTTATTACTGACGTCGGGCGTCGGAGGGACAACTTGTGCCAAATTTTTGATACCTTGTAATAAATTATGTGTAACAGTCGTAATGTATAAAAATAAATGTGTGTTTAATAAAGTGTGCTATATTGACTAACGCGCATCTTTAAGCGTCTGTGTCCGCCTGAAACCGTCCGTCAACAGCATGTCTGTACACACACATGCAATACTATAGTAATTAAAACTATTATAGTTTAAATACATTTCAGAATAGTTGAGTGATCAGTATTTTGTTATGACCAGTAGTGTAAAATAGTTCTTTTTTATGTTTAAACATTTACACTCCTTTTAAATGAAAACATGAAATGTGCTGATAAAACACATAACATGAATCAACGTCCGCTTAAAGATCTTAAGATTGGTAGGAAATAATATAAACAAAAAAAGGTCTGACCCATTTATTGCAAATTTATAACAAAATGAAACATGGATAATCCTAAATTATGAAACATGGATAAAGTCCAGACTCTATTGTGCCCATCGCGTCAGGTATACCCTGACGTGCTCGTTGGCGGACGGACTATAAACCTTAGAATTACACACACACACACACACATGAAACATGGATAATCCTAAATTACCGGCCTTTTAACTGATTACCTTTTGAAATTCAAGTTACTGTAATTCATGGGTAACATAATTAAAGATTTCGAAAAATTTGTTTGCATTTGTAGTGGTAATGCTAGTAAAACGTGATGTCAAAATAATTTTAGTTGGCATGTTTTAGAATTAGGAATATCGAAAGCTGCACTAATTCAAAGTACTTGATAAGATACTAAGTACCTAGTTACAAGACAGTATAAGTGTTATAATTTATTTCAAAGAAAACACATCGCCTTGACGGCTTGAACATGTGTTTATGCAATCAGAGTAGATGATTTATCTCCCATTAAGTGTGAAATACACAAAACAATGAGACTATATTCTAAGGTGGGTACCTAGGCATTTGGGTTAGTATATGTATATGTATACATATAATACGAAAAATATTTCTTACCAGATTTCGTAGGAGAACAATGATGAGGCTTCAATATTTAATCAAATGCATTAATTATAAAACTGGATAATATAGGTGAAATGTACACACATTTATTCAGTTGCTTCCATACAGCTTTTCAGCAGTTGAAAACAAAAATATAACATTTTAAAACTATGCGTGATTGGGTGATAACATAATCTATAATCTTTCAATATCCATCAACACGTTTCAAATTTTAAAGTGTTTTCATTGCACAATTATCACCTCAAACAGGTCACATTAAGTCTGGTACAAAAAACAAAGATGGCGGTATAACGGTGTATAGGTATAAATCACCTGGCATCTTTTATGTTAGCACCGGATGTTGGTCATATTTGGAAACATACGACCTGATTTATTACGAAGCAAGATGGCCAAGATTAAAACTAGCAGACACCAAAAATGCAAATTTGATCTATTTTGAGGCAGCCATGCTATTTTTTTCTGAAAAAGAGGGGGAAAAATGAGAAAGAATTAGGAGGTATTTGTTTTTTTCCTTTTAAAATGCAAAATAGTTCATGATTTTGATTTGTTCCTGTGTTGACACATAGCGGCAATCTAGGTCAACATATATGCGTACAAATGACCTTATCGACATACATTGCATCATGGGAATGGGATTTTTCCCTAAATACCCCGGTAATAAGCGACCGCCGGCAAACAGGGGAATCACCTGTCCGGATCACAGTCTTCAACACAAATAAAACATACGCCAAATATATTTGGCATTAGACTGTCCATATTTTCTGTATTTTCTTGCACACAGAAACGAAAATATACTCATATTACTGTCCGGATTGTAATATAGGGTAGGAAGAAATCAACAACACAGCGTACCGTTGGCTACATGTCTTTAAAGGCACACAGGAAGTAAATCACTGTGGTATGCCCGGTGTAGTCGAAAG
Organism: Cyrtodaria siliqua; assembly: GCA_037043455.1. NCBI lineage: Eukaryota > Metazoa > Mollusca > Bivalvia > Adapedonta > Hiatellidae > Cyrtodaria > Cyrtodaria siliqua. The sequence goes on from JAWPHD010021749.1 coordinate 7,481, forward strand.
GAGTTCCCAAATATAGAACCCCTAACTTTTTTGTTATAAAAGGCATTTTTGAGTATTTAAGGCCTGTTTTTATGGCTGAAAATACTTTTTTGACTTGTTTGCGAGAGCTAAGAACCATTTACATGGTTGCATGATGATGTTATTTATCAACTTGAAAGTTTTGAAAGTGAAAGTAGAGCAAATTTAAGAGGTGCCGAAGGAATGCAGTTTGTTCACGGTGTCAACAAATATCAGAATTTTATTTTCTTATATGCCACATGACCCCTACTATTCTCAGCAGTTTTCTGGAGAGGAAGATCTCATGACTAAGAATATGTAAGTGAATCTTATTTTGAACTTCATTTTGAAAAATGGCTGACGAAAATATTGTACAGGACTCAATGGGATTTGTTTTACTTCCGGTAACCCTAAAGGGAAACACGGCCATTTTGGTTTGTTTAAAACTCGCAGCATTCCGTTAGTTTTTCTACATAACTTGCATGTGTTCAATCATTAATATTAACTATAAGAATAGTATAAAGCAAATTGTTTTAACATATTTCTAATTGTTAATTATATTGCACCAATAATATGTTTTAATCTAGGTAGAATAAGGAAGAGGAAGAAATGAAACTCAAAAGTTTATTTAATTATATGCAAGCAGGTTTAAATTCAAAATAATACTGCATTAATAAATCGAGACGTTCATTAACTTCAAGATCGCCACGTGTCCCTTTAAAACAAAGGTAGTAGTATATGTTTAGGTTGAAAAAAGTATGACTTTGGTATAACATTTAGGTTCACTGATATTATGTTTTACTGACATAATACGCGCATAGACGTTAACAAGTGTTGGTCGTGCTCGGCCGTTTCCAAAGGTCCATTATCATACTCTTTTTTTGAAACATATTGTATTGCACGTTTTACTGGCATAATACGCGCATAGACGTTAAATAGTGTTGAAAAATATTGTATGTTTTACTGGCATAATACGAGCAGTGTTGAAACATATTGTAGTGCATGTTTTACTGACATAATACGCGCTTAGACGTTAACTAGTGGCAAAACATATTGCACTGTATGTTTTACTGACATAATACGCGCTTAGACGTTAACAAGTGGCAAAACATATTGCACTGTATGTTTTACTGACATAATACGCGCTTAGACGTTAACTAGTGGCAAAACATATTGCACTGTATGTTTTACTGACATAATACGCGCTTAGACGTTAACAAGTGGCAAAACATATTGCACTGTATGTTTTACTGACATAATACGCGCTTAGACGTTAACAAGTGGCAAAACATATTGCACTGTATGTTTTACTGACATAATACGCGCTTAGACGTTAACTAGTGGCAAAACATATTGCACTGTATGTTTTACTGACATAATACGCGCTTAGACGTTAACAAGTGGCAAAACATATTGCACTGTATGTTTTACTGACATAATACGCGCTTAGACGTTAACAAGTGGCAAAACATATTGCACTGTATGTTTTACTGACATAATACGCAGTTTTCTAATAAAGACGTTAAACAGTGTTGACAATATTGTATTGCAACATTTATTTTACAAATATATGCTTTTATAAATATAAGCAAACGCGTTTAAATTAAAAAGACAATACTTTCAATCACGGCATATCTAAAGAAACATTATCAACATTTGATATAAATTAATGAAGTGGTCGGTGGAATAAAAAGGTACCGTTTAAGAATGGTATAGAAAGGTAAATTTTAAATGGACACACTGCTAATCTTGATTTTTTTTTTGGGAAAACCTTAACATTAATTATAAGAATAGTATAAATCGAATTGTTTGTTTGCATATTACTAATTGTTGATTATAGTACACCAATAATATATTCAAATATATGGTAAAATAAAACGAATGAAAAGTTGAAAATAAATCAAAATTGTATTTAAATACGAGTATATGCAAACAGGTTTATAATACTAATAATAATAAAGACTTATTTAACGAGAACACTCATTTGAAACTATTCAATCTTCCATGAGGCCCTCAACAATATATAGTATACAATATTTACAAAGGTATGTGATATCCATTTAAAATTAATTGTAGTATATTCATGCATACAGTAAGGAAATATGTCCAAACTGAGTTGCAAGACTTAGTCATTATTATATGGTTTGGTTAATACATTTAAAGTCAAATGATACTGGATTAATAAATCGAGAGGCTAATATTAATGTTTGATAAAAAGTTCAAGATTGTCAAGTTTCCCTTTAACATTGCGAAAAAAAGGATGTTTAAAACATGTCAAAGAATCTAATGTACATGGTAAAGAAACGTTTAAGAATTACCAAAACATATAGCCCAGCTCGTGGCCTTAAGTTAGTGTTTCTTCACATTTGTTGCCATGCCTATACTAATTATTAAGTCTTTAATAAGAATACATCATCTATACATTAACTATTTAGTCTAACCTATGGTAAAAACAACAAAGAAACATATGTTCGATCTTTTTATTTTTCGATTTTGTACTATTTTACAGCAGCTTAGTCTCGATGCCAAAACGGGGAATACAATTTCAAAAACATCATTTAGGTCAAATTGTGTGTAAACCTTTCCATTGGTCATTTCAGCAATTTCAAATTAAGGTCAGGCTTTCCAATGGTCCAATTTTCAACAATTAAACCCATGACAAGCCCTTAGCCTGAATCCTTGAGCAAAAAATAAATACACCATCACTGGATCATACATTTCCTTGAAGAACATTAGAATACCTGTGTTAAAGTATCAACAAGCATTTTCTTTACAAATTTTGCCCTATTTCTTTATAGAAACTAACCCGCCAAATAACGGAAAAATTACACTTACAAAATAGTTTATCAAAACTCTATCCAGGTGTTCAGGTCATATAATTTATACGCGCGCTCTCTCCAATCTCTATCTCTCTCTCTCTCTCTCTATTTTACCAAAATATGCTTAAAATGCAATATTTCAAATTTCAATAAATAACAATAACAATAACAAAAAATCCAAAGCATATCTGGATCATTTCTGCACTTATCATGCTCTGGCATATCAGCAAATGTTAAATTGTAAATACCTTCACAGGCGTTTTAAACAATTAATCCAGAATTATGCAAGCAAAATCAGCCATTTCAGGTTGTTTTTGGAAGTTTTGGATGGTTTCGCATTTTTCTATTTATAGCCTCCATAAAACCCAAAGAAGGCATATTTGACTATTTCAAAATAAAGCTATAGGTACTCAAAATCGGAGAAAAAAAAACAACAAACATGCACTTCATAAATATTATTATTACCATACATGGACCTAAAAGATGCTTAGTCTATTTTTTCTGATTTACATGGACATTCGTGCGAAACTGAGGACTACCCCTTAGCGTGGGCCAGCAGCCCGTAATTAAGCTTAAATCGGGTACAAAAGGCTTTGGCGCTACATTCGTTTAAACATATAAAATTCTATAGATATTACTAATTTAAAACGTTTCATAGAAATAGATGGAACATAACCAGTTTCCTAACATACAACGCAATAATTAGAAATTACTGCAAGTCTGAAAGGCCAAAGGGAAATCCACGATTGAAATAGCTGTCACGCGGATCACCTCAGCGATCTTCCCACATGACGTTGCAAGTTTAATTAGTATTCATGTCCAAAGACTCCATAGTTAGGACATAACTTATTCGGGCCTTTTATTTTATAAGTTAAGTGTCTTTTATTTTGGTTATTTATGGCTCATTTAGTTCAGCCAAACAAGCTTTATTACCGAGAGTTCTGAAAAACTTGGAAAAAGGTGAAAGAATTATCACAATCGTATGATAAACAAAAAAGATATGACCATTTAACATGTTTAAAGGTTGTTCTAAAATGAATATGGGAGCCGCCATTTTTAGAACTATGACGTCATAGTTCCAAATTACCATATATGGAATATTGATCAGAATCATTTAAAGCAAAGAAAGTCACTGCAAATGAATGCAAAATCCTTTACTGGTAATATAAAGCATTATTGCCATTAAGTATACATATTTTTCATAAAGAAGCTGTCATTTTTTCCTATTAATCGATAATTTTTCATATTTATAAATATTCCATATATGGTCATTAGAACTGTGATGTCATATCTCTCAAAATGGCGGCTTCCATATCCGTTTCAACAGTACCTTCAAATAATCATAACTTCTTTGTTTATCATCCGATTTTGGAAATTATTTCACCTTTATTCATTTTTTTCAGAGCTCTCAATAATAAAGATAGTTTGGCTGTGGCGCTACATTCCCTTTAATATAGACATAATGTGTCTGCTCAATTCTAAAAAAAATATATATCAAGTTTTTCCGTGCACGTTTAAAGCCAACCCCAAATTAAAACTAGGCTTTTGTGTAGGTCATGATTCCTTATTGTTAGTTTAAGCTTTTCCGCGAATTTCTTTTCAATAATCTTAGGTCATATATCCGTTTCAACGAAATTTTCGTTTTTACTCGGTTTAAATTTGCAATTCCCGCTAAAAATGAAAAGATCCCTTTTTTGTTACTTTTTGAGCGCATTCTTTACTTCAAATTGAACGATTTTATCAACTGTCCCGTAAATGTTTATATTTATTATATTTATTATCCGTCTAAAGCGTCGTCTCCACTGAATACAGGAGTTCAACATAACATTGACTTGTACACAATAGAGGATCTTACATTCATTATTGAATTTATTAAACGAGTTGGCAACATGATATAATGCGAGGCTCTTGCCGATCATTATATCATTTTTGCTAACGAGTTTAATAAATTCAATAATGAATGAGAACGAATGTTAGATTCTATTTATCACATAACTCACATATCGAATTTTATTGCATTTTGCCTGTCGCTTTAACACGCGAAACCGACATAAACCGTGAGAATTGGATCATAGTCATTATCTTTCTCTTTTTTTGACAGCGCATACTAGGCTTTTTTGCATACTTATATAACTAGTGGTATATCGAAAATATAGAGTGGTGTTATTCCACCCCCACAACGTAAGTTATGTGATCCACATTGAACAGTTCACTGTATAATAACCTTATATCACTATATAATAACCTCATATCACTGTATATTAACCTTATACTATTCTGTAAATGTTGTGCAACGTATATACACGAATGCCCATGTATATCAAGTTTCTATTCAATATCTTTAAACATGTAGAAGTAGCTCGCTCCCTAAAATTGCTGCAACAGTATACCCCGTCTCAAACTTCGTTTGTGGGGGTATAAAAGCAAGTGTTTCTTCGTTTTGTTCTAGGAAAGGTCAATTTACACGAATTCAACATTACATTTCTAGTTAAGTCTTATTTAATTGTAATTCCGAAAGCTCCTTTGAACCGATATTTCATGTGATTTCACTACCTAGATAAATTAACTTCATCCCAATCTTCACCAAACTGACCCAGAATACGTATATTGCAATAAATGCATGTTTTCTTTAGCAATTTGTTCACGTCCAATCGAGTTGTACTTAATAGTTTAAATTATTTAAGATATTATAGTTTGTAACTGCTAGCACAATAGTAGCGGACTCGAAGATCTCATATAGGATCGGAGTATGCCATGTGGAAAACTACTCCAGAACAAAACGTCACATGACAGAGGGCGTATCTAACTAAACAAACAACATGTACAAGCAAACTAAACCTGAATAAATCAAACAAATTAATTAAATTACCAAGAAAATACTTTTCATTCATTCTACTATTGCAAGTTCTGAAATTTAACACAATTTTGAATAAGAGTTCAGTTTTCCACCTAGAAAACGAATTTCGCAGATTTTGTCTGTTTTATGTTTTATTACACGAAATAAAGAACCATGGTCATATATACAGTTTTATCGAATTGTTTTATTTTGATAATTTAATAAGAGTTTTTATTACCATAATCTCAAAATTAACAAAGCATTGCTGCACTTTGACATATGAAAAAGTACACATTTAGCACTGCGTTACACCTTGCGACGCAGTATGCCATACTGCAGCAGTAAGCCATATAAATGGCATACTGTAGTAATATTCCATACTGCGTTGTCTCAGACCAAACTAGGAGCTGTGTTGTTCGTTACAGAAAAGCAAAACTACCAAGTATGTAGATACTGAATAGACTAGACACTAATCATAATTCGAAAGAACATATACAATAAGATGTTAAGTCACATCAATTGAAATGCTCTGTCACTCTCCGTACGCCACGGTGTAGGTATTCTGTCCTCAGACGATAAATCAAGGTTGACAGTTGACGACAACTTTACGACGTACCTACATCAGCGTAAATCTTCCACAAAGAGTTACTACTTATAATAATAAGTATAATTTATTGTCACAAAGTTTTATAACTCTATATGTCACCAAAACTCCGATATATATATATATATCTATTCACCGAACATTTGAAATTATAAGCGGAAACCGTGTTAACAACGCCTTCTAGAAAATGAATTAGTGTTTGATAGCTTAAGGCAGATCTGCATGCATTAAGATACAGTTTAATTGCCGGTATCTGGGCATTTTAAATCACACACTTTTAAATGTGTTTAAATCAACATACCTTAAAATACGACTTGAACCGAATCATCATTTACTCATTAGTGTTTGGACTTTTGAGTATTTTTTTAACATGTAATCTGGAATAGATTGTCGTCAGTTTTTTCATTCTATAATAAGCTTCTGTACTGAAACTCAATACGTTTAATAAATAAACTAAAGTCGCAATAATTACTTAACTCTACACAAATGTTTTTCTATAAAAAAACAACAAATAAACGTCTGTGCTGTGGTTTAGTGGTAGAGTGTTGGACCCAAGATCCAAAAGTCCTGGGTTCGATTCCCGTCATTGCCATATGCGTTGTGTCCCTGAGCAAGACACTTTATCTGCATTGCATAGTACTGGTTCTACCCAGGAAGACATCAAGAGTAATTCAAATAAGTTCATACAGTTTTCGCTACAATCGATGTAAAATAAATAAGTTTAAACTAAATAAACGTTTTCCAAATGAACGTGTCCGTGTACATGCGAGACTGTGTGTCAGTATAGATGACTGATGAACGAGCGCCAATTGCAGGAGCTTATCAGACAACCATCTACACATTAAGGCGCATTTGACAGATTAGAAAAGTCTAGTGTAAATTCTTCCCAACTAGAATGTATGATAAGCACAGAATTATCGTGATGTATTACTTTTTTTCTTCAGTGCCCCTTGTCTATCATCGCTTGTAAATATAACAAGTTCCATTTTTAGCTAACAGCTTCAAGTTCTAGGGTCGACAAGGAACTAAATTACCCTCAGAAACGTAAACCAGCTCCCATGCCAAGCATATCTAAGACTTGGAAAGACGTGATCAATAACAACTTTAGACATCAAAAGAAAGCAAATGAAATGACATTCTATCACTTGATGACAAAGGTCATACCACTATCTAAATTGGCCTTCGAAGCAAGCAATGACTTGGTCTCCTTTTAAAGATGAATGGCCACCCTTTTTGGAGTAGTATAAATTAACAAATTTAACTCTTAAACATCATCTAAACATTTCTTGATAGTCTCGGAGAGAAACGTATTCTTAAAACCGCTACTTATATAAGTCGTATGTAAAAATAAGTATTATTTGCATGACGTAGATACTTCTTTTACCACTACGTGACTGCACGGGGAAATGAGGTAAATCTGAATTGTATAGCTGCATAGCAAATGTCAGATAATTGATAAATACATTTACCTGTGGATTAATTTACATGTTCTAAGTTTTCTACGTCATCAAATAAAATCTTATTCTCGCTTTTCACAGATATTGCCATGTGTGAATTATAAATATCTAGTGTTGTGTATTGATTTCGATTTAGAACAGAACAGAACAGAACAGAACAGAACAGAACATATATCTTATTCCGACATAAGCATATACAGCTCATCGTCATACAAGATCATGATTGCAATGCATGCATGTAAACAAATATAACAAAGTTGACAGAAAATAAATAATGGTTGAGTGAAGTGAGAGAGTTATTCTTGGATGTTACCATTTACATAACATAACATATTACAATGTCAATTATACTTGCAAACCCTATTGGTTATTTAATGCATCATCTCTTATTTTAAAGGCTTTCTTACAAAACAGTGCTAGTTTTATCAGTAGAGATTTTTTTTCTGAATTTAAAAGATTAATGAACTTAAACATATTTGGGCGGTTTGTAAAATATGCTGGAATGTGGGATTTTCTCAAATCATGATAATAAGGGCAAATAAGAATGAAGTGATATTCATCTTCAATATCATTTAAAGTACATAGTGACCATTTCCTTTGGTTTCTTTCAATAAACATAAACATGAAACAAAACATAGCCGGAGAACTTAAAGTGTGAAATCACCAATTATTTCCACATTGAAAGAAATGTCAAACAGTTACATAGTAAAACTCGAGAGGTGTTAATGAAAATGTTTTGCTTGAATTGATGAATCTTGCCTTGAATAATTACTTACTCGTATTAACAAATAACCACAAACGCACGCACGCACACAAATAAAATATAAGCAATAAAATAAATCTTGCATCTTGACTAAATTGACACATTGCGATCTGGACGTTTATTTGTATAAAGCATTAACATTAGAACCTCGGTTTATTATCCAGTATCATTTTGAGTTTAAACCATCTTGCATATAAATAAAAAAAGATTCGAACTAGTCTAATAATTAATGTCTAATAATTAATATGTATGATTGTAAATAAAATTATACAACTTGCGCAGAAAAACTAACGGGACATCGCGAGTTGCCGTGTATACATTTCTTTGATGTTTTTCTTTTCTTTTTAAGAAAAAGATTGTTTCTTCGCCTTTGTAAGTGTAAAAAACATTGTTTCTTCGCCTTTGTAAGTGTTATCAAGGGACTCAGGTTTTCTTCCTATTTTTTTTAATATTTATAAGTGTAAGTGCGCGGCTAAAAAAAAAAGAATATAAAAACGAGTCCAACAGAAACAAGATTGTGCACACACGATAAAATGGTAGGCACGCCACCTCTGACGTCATTTATTGCGCATTGCACTATTAACCGCTTGCACTGAATGTACTCGCTAAATCGTCTGTTGTCTCCGAATTATGCAAATCTTATAACTTAGTTTACGTATTGCAATCAGTTATGGGTTGTTTTAACTAAATCAGTTTATATATAATGCGAATGAGGTCAAACAACAGAACAAATCCAGACGGCGGGAACTGGTCGCCAGGTGGACAAATACGGCCGCTACGAATGGTATTATTTGCATAGCGACTGTGAAGTAAGTTATAGTCCGTTTCTTTTTATTTTTATCTGATGACTCGATGACATGGTCAAGATGATGACTTCAACATATCAAGTCGTATTTTTACTCCGTTCGTTAAAAAAATACAAGTAATAGACAAAAAACGGCGGGAACTGGTCTGACGCCAGTAGAAATTTAAAAGTAAAAATGTCAAGGGGCCATCAAAAATCAACGAACCGAAAAAAACGCAATAGGCACAGCTAGAAATCATTGCAATGCTTCCTGCTAACACGGCATTAACACTAAAAAAAAAAAAAGTCATTAAAACAAATAATGAAATATAAAAATTAAAAATAAAAATTTAAAAAGATTTAAAAAAACAAAAACAACAACACTTAAAAACAATAAATCAATAAATATATCAAATAAATAAAAAAAAATAAAAAAAATAAAAAAATAAAAAAATAATCAAAATAATCAAAATAATCAAAAATAAAATAAAAAAATATATATATATTTAAAACAATTTAAAAAAAATATTATACTAATAATAAAAAAAATATAGTAATAATATTTAAAAAAAAGGCAAGTTTGGTAAAGATCAGATGAAAAATGAAAGCCCTATCGTATTAACGAGGCAAAATATAGCATTTTTTAACTAAATCAAGGGCCATAATCAAGGGCCATAACTCCCCTGTTACTAGTCCGATCTGGCTGGTTTTCGAACTTGTGCGGACTTTCATTGATACTAACAATCTGTTAAAGTTTGGTAAAGATCGGATGAAAAATGAAGGGCCTTGGCCAGTAGAGCTAAACATCATCAGCTCCAGAAAGTAGGTCGAGTTCATAGATTAAATCCATGCATCCAAAAAGATGTACTACCCAAGACACAACTATGTCAAAATAGAATATGTTTTCTTCCAAAGATTAAGCTATAAATTAGGTTTAAAACATCTAGTGCATAATTATAGTTCATGAGAGAGTGATGTAAATGTAACAATTACATGTAACAAGTTGTCTGCCCTTTGCATGGGATGGTGAAGGTCAGATCCACATTTGCTTTGTAACGTTGCAATGTACCACTCAAGATACAACTATAAGCAAAGTTTGAAAGGTCTTAGTGCATACAGTTTGTGGAAAAGTGACCTAAACGCAAAAGTTGAAGGTAAACATTATTAAGTTATCTGCCCTTGCTTGGACGGTCAACGTCACTTTCACATTTGCTTTGTCACGGTGACCTAAATGCAAAAGTTGAACCTAACAATTATTAAGTTATCTGCCCTTTGCTTGGAGGGTCAAGGTCACTTCCACATTTGCCTTGTCACGTTGCGATGTACCACCCAAGATACAACTATAAGCAAAGTTTTAAAGGTCTAGTGCATACAGTTTGTGAAAAAGTGACCTAAACGCAAAAGTTGAACCTAAAAAATATTAAGTTATCTGCCCTTTGCTTGGAGGGTCAAGGTCACTTCCACATTTAATTTGTCACGTTGCGATGTACCACCCAAGATACAACTACAAGCAAAGTTTGAAAGGTCTAGTGCCTACAGTTTGTGAGAAAATGACCTAAACGCAAAACTTGAATGTTGACACCTTTGTCTCTTTTTTTTCTTCGAAAAGGCGAGACAAAAAAGGACACAATTGTGATATTGTAGACGTTTTAATCACAGTACACATTGTAACAAGAAATTCATAAATGTTGAAGTTCCTCTTTGACAAATTGAGCAGTTCACTGAGTATTGTATTTAACGTAAAGAATTTGCAAAATTGTGCATCCTAAGTTTGCGCCAAACGCGTACTCTGTCAATAATGAAACTTTGCAGGAATACTATTTGCTGTGTTACGTTTTGCTTCAGTATTTTTTCCGAAAGGAAAGATCTTACGTAGCCATGTTCTATTCGATTAACAGCAGCATATTGTACATACAATACACTCAAGAGATATGAAAACGCAACACGGGAATTTACGCTATATATTGTATATACTGCACACTTAATTGCACATAATATTCCAAAGAAATCCCAAGATGCTGTGATGTTGTAGACGTTTTAATCACACTACACTTTGTAACAAGAACTTCATCAATGTTGAAGTTGCTCTTCGAAAAATTGAGCTAGTTCAGTACTGTATTTAACGTAAATAGTTTGCAAAATTTTGCATCCTAAGTTTGCTCACATGATTGAGCCAAACGCGTACTCTGTGAATAATGAAACATTGCAGGAATACTATTTGCTGTATTATTTGTTGTTTTAGTATTTTTTCCAAAAGGAAAGGTCTTACGTAGCCATGTACCATTCGGTTAAAAGCAGCATATTGTACATACAATATATAGCGGAAATTCCCGTGTTGCGTTTTCATATCACTTGAGTGTATATAGCGGAAATTCCCGTGTAGCGTTTCTTTTTCCATTCAGTAAATATCATCTGACAAATTTGGTGAAACTAGAATGAGAAACAAAGCTTCTATGCTTTAAAAAAAACTAGAGGGGTTGGGTGAGGTGTCAGAAGCAAAACATAGCACTTTTTATTAACGGTCCACAACTCTTTTGTGCATCCATGATTGAGGTAACTTCATAAGATTTGTTTATGTTTTATTCAACATTCCAATAGGCCTTAATGCCTATGAAGAATAGAATATATTTGATTGTAAGCCAAATATGGCCCATGAACATGTTTACAAATAATACAATTATTGATTTCAATATGGTTGGACGGCAGCAGTACATGTGTTAGTAGTTTTTGCACACATATATATCACAGTACATGTATATAGTTAACGAAACTGTAATGAACTTTTTTTACAGATTAACAATACTTTAAAGAAAGTTTTCAATAGAACGGCAGCTGTTTTTAAACAATACTTCTTTAAGTTCACATACGTGCGTATTCTGACTTAAGCATGAACCATTCATGATAAATTGTATGCATGTGACTTGAATTTATATGAAGATACAAAAAGTTTACACAATACAATGACAGGTAATACGAAATGAAACAACATAAATATAAATACATCGTTTTACTGCTTGTCCACGATAAGGAATAGTCCTCAGTTTTGCACGAATGTCCATGTAAATGAGAAAGAAATCAACTAAGCATCTTTTAGGTCCATGTATGGTATATTTATGAAATACACGTTTGTTGATTTTTTTTCCAGTTGTGAGTACCTATGCGTACAAATCGTTTGATATCATTAAATCATCAATTTTATACATACAGCCATTCAATTTCTAATAAAACAATTACATGTATATCTTTTTATTTTATTTTACGCTTATATTTTACTTATTATCAAATATCGTTTTTAAATATTGTTCATTTCATGTTGTTGAAATGCAATGTGTAATTATTATTATGCGGTATGTATATATAGCATATCATAAAGATTTTCAAAAAGTATATAGAACAAATAATATATTTAATGTATAGCATGACGATTACAAAAAGATGCAACTGACATTGCAAAGTGTATCGCCTAGGGTATTAAGGACTACTGGTCCGCCATCTTAAAAATAAATATATCAAAAATGGATATGGTATGGTCAAGTAAAATTTTCAACCAAATGCATATTTCAGACAGGAGGAATGTCAACTATATAGTACATGACATTAATTCAATAAATAACACCAGCAATAATACGTATATAGCAGTAATTGTTGCCTTTATATCTGAAAGGTTTGGTACAATTTTACTCAAACTTGTTTTTTTTACGTGAAACAAATTGGTCTATAGAATGGTCCATTTATCCATCTCGAGCAGACCAGACACCAAGCTGGGAAACAAAACCTAGGATGTTGGACCCAATCCAGACACACCAGACAAAAGCACCAAATTTCTTCAAATGTATTTAATATAAATCTCCATAGCTTTAAAATAGTTTTAAACGTTCATGAATCGCCAAATCTGTATTTTTTGGGTCAACAAGTTGGAAAAATAAATCAAACTGCTGAGTTCTAGAATAATTCAATAACAAATATAATACTTGAAACGTTTATTCAAAATTGTATTTACCCATTTAGTTGATACCTTTCAAGGAATGATACTGATACCTTTCAAGAAATGATACCGACACCTTTCAATGAATGATAGCGACACCTTTCAATGAATGATACTGATACATTTCCAGGAATGATACTGATACATTTCAAGGAATGATAGTGATACATTTCAAGGAATTATACCGATACCTTTCAAGGAATTATACCGATACCTTTCAAGGAATGATACTGATACCTTTCAATGAATAATAATGATACTGATACCTTTCAAAAAATGATACCGACACCTTTCAATGAATGATAGCGACACCTTTCAATGAATGATACTGATACATTTCCAGGAATGATACTGATACATTTCAAGGAATGATACTGATACATTTCAAGGAATGATACTGATACCTTTCAAGGAATTATACTGATACCTTTCAAGGAATGATACTGATACCTTTCAATGAATGATAATGATACTGATACTTTTCAATGAATGATACTGATACCTTTCAAGGAATGATACTGATACCTTTCAAGGAATGATAATGATACTGATACTTTTCAATGAATGATACTGATACCTTTCAAGGAATGATACTGATACCTTTCAAGGAATGATAATGATACTGATACCTTTCAAGGAATGATAATTATACTGATACCTTTCAAGGAATTATACTGATACCTTTCAAGGAATGATACTGATACCTTTTAAGGAATGATAATGATACTGATACATTTTAAGGAATGATAATTATACTGACACCTTTCAAGGAATGATACTGATACCTTTCAAGGAATGATAATTATACTGATACCTTTCAAGGAATGATACTCATACCTTTCAAGGAATGATAATTATACTGATACCTTTCAAGGAATGATACTGATACCTTTCAAGGAATGATAATTATACTGATACCTTTCAAGGAATTATACTGATACATTTCAAGGAATGATACTGATACCTTTTTAGGAATGATAATGATACATTTAAAGGAATGATAATGATACTGATACCTTTCAAGGAATGATACTGATACATTTTAAGGAATGACAATTATACTGATACCTTTCAAGGTATTATACTGATACATTTCAAGGATTGATACTGATACCTTTTTATGAATGATAATGATACATTTTAAGGAATGATAATGATACTGATGATACCTTTCAATGAATGACACTTACTTTCAATGAATGATACTTATACCTTTCAATGAATGATACTGATACTTTTCATGGAATGATACTAATACCTTTCAATGAATGACACTGATACCTTTTAAGGAATGATACTGATACTTTCAAGGAATTATACTGATACATTTCAATGAATGATACTGACACCTTTCAAGGAATGATACTGATATGTTTTAAGGAAATATACTGATTCTTTTCAATGAATGATACTGATACCTTTCAATGAATGATACTGATACCTTTTAAGGAATGATACTGATACTTTCAAGGAATGATACTGACACCTTTCAAGGAATGATACTGATACCTTTAAAAGAATGATACTGACACCTTTCAATGAATGATACTGATACCTTTCAATGAATGATACTGATACCTTTCAATGAATGATACTGATACCTTTTAAGGAATGATACCGACACATTTCAAGGAATGATACTGACACCTTTTAAGGAATGATACTGATACTTTTAAGGAATGATACTGATACTTTCAAGGAATGATACTGATACATTTCAATGAATGATACTGACACCTTTCAAGGAATGATACTGATACCTTTCAATGAATGATATGGATACATTTCAAGGAATGATACGGATACCTTTCAAAGATAATGATACCTTACAAGGAATGATACTGACACCTTTCAAGGAATGATAACGATACCTTTCAAGGAATGATACTGATACATTTAAAGGAATGATAATGACACTGATACCTTTCAAGGAATGATACTGATACCTTTAAATGAATGATACTGATACTTTTCAAGGAATTATACTGATACATTTCAAGGAATGATACTGATACCTTTCAAGGAATTATACTGATACCTTTCAAGGAATGATACTGATACCTTTCAATGAATGATAATGATACCTTTCAAGGAATGATACTGATACCTTTCAAGGAATAATAATGATACTGATACTTTTCAATGAATGATACTGATACCTTTTAAGGAATGATACTGATACCTTTCAATGAATGATAATGATACTGATACCTTTCAAGGAATGATGATTATACTGATACCTTTCAAGGAATTATACTGATACAGTTCAATGAATGATAATGATACCTTTCAAAGAATGATACTGATATCTTTCAAGGAATTATACCGATAGTGATATCTTTCAAGGAATGATACTGATACCTTTCAAGGAATTATACTGATACATTTCAAGGAATGATACTGATACTTTTCAAGGAATTATACTGATACATTTCAAGGAATGATATGGATACCTTTCAAGGAATGATACGGATGACTTTCAAGGATAATGATACCTTACAAGGAATGATACTGATATCTTTCAAGAAATGATAATGATACCTTGAAAGGAATGATAATGATACTGATACCTTTCAAGGAATGAAACTGATACCTTTCAATGAATGATAATGATACCTTTCAAGGAATGAAACTGATGTCTTTCAAGGAATTATACTGATACATTTCAAGGAATGATACTGATACCTTTCAAGGAATTATACCGATACATTTCAAGGAATGATACTGATACCTTTCAAGGAATTATACTGATACCTTTCAAGGAATGATACTGATACCTTTCAAGGAATTATACTGATACAGTTCAATGAATGAAACTGATACTTTTCAAGGAATTATACCGATACAGTTCATTGAATGATACTGACACCTTTCAAGGAATGATACTGATACCTTTTAAGGAAATATACTGATAATTTTCAATGAATGATACTGATCCCTTTCAATGAATGATACTGATACCTTTTAAGGAATGATACTGATACTTTCGAGGAATGATACTGACACCTTTCAAGGAATGATACTGATACCTTTAAAAGAATGATACTGACACCTTTCAATGAATGATACTGATACCTTTTAATGAATGATACTGATACCTTTTAAGGAATGATACCGACACATTTCAAGGAATGATACTGACACCTTTCAAGGAATAATACTGATACTTTTAAGGAATGATACTGATACTTTCAAGGAATGATACTGATACATTTCAATGAATGATACTGACACCTTTCAAGGAATGATACTGATACCTTTCAATGAATGACACTGATACCTTTTAAGAAAATATACTGATTCTTTTCAATGAATGATACTGATACCTTTCAATGAATGATACTGATACATTTCAATGAATGATACTGATACTTTTCAATGAATGATGCTGATACCTTTTAAGGAATGATACTGATACTTTCAATGAATGATACTGATACCTTTCAATGAATGATACTGATACCTTTCAATGAATGACACTGATACCTTTTAAGAAAATATACTGATTCTTTTCAATGAATGATACTGATACCTTTCAATGAATGATACTGATACATTTCAATGAATGATACTGATACTTTTCAATGAATGATACTGATACCTTTTAAGGAATGATACTGATACTTTCAAGGAATTATACTGATACTTTCAAGGAATTATACTGATACATTTCAATGAATGAGACTGACACCTTTCAAGGAATGATACTGATACGTTTTAAGGAAATATACTGATATTTTTCAAGGAATGATACTGATACCTTTCAATGAATGATACTGATACCTTTTAAGGAATGATACTGATACTTTCAAGTAATGATACTGATCCTTTTCAATGAATGATACTGATACCTTTCAATGAATGATACTGATACCTTTTAAGGAATGATACCGACACATTTCAAGGAATGATACTGACACCTTTTAAGGAATGATACTGATACTTTTAAGGAATGATACTGATACATTTCAATGAATGATACTGACACCTTTCAAGGAATGATACTGATACCTTTCAATGAATGATATGGATACATTTCAAGGAATGATACGGATACCTTTCAAAGATAATGATACCTTACAAGGAATGATACTGACACCTTTCAAGGAATGATAACGATACCTTTCAAGGAATGATACTGATACATTTAAAGGAATGATAATGATACTGATCCTTTTCAATGAATGATACTGATACCTTTAAATGAATGATACTGATACCTTTCAAGGAATGATACTGATACTTTTCAAGGATTTATACTGATACATTTCAAGGAATGATACTGATACCTTTCAAGGAATTATACTGATACCTTTCAATGAATGATAATGATACTGATACTTTTCAATGAATGATACTGATACCTTTCAAGGAATGATACTGATACCTTTCAAGGAATGATAATGATACTGATACTTTTCAATGAATGATACTGATACCTTTCAAGGAATGATACTGATACCTTTCAAGGAATGATAATGATACTGATACCTTTCAAGGAATGATGATTATACTGATACCTTTCAAGGAATTATACTGATACCGTTTAATGAATGATAATGATACCTTTCAAAGAATGATACTGATATCTTTCAAGGAATTATACTGATAGTGATATCTTTCAAGGAATGATACTGATACCTTTCAAGGAATTATACTGATACATTTCAAGGAATGATACTGATACTTTTCAAGGAATTATACTGATACATTTCAAGGAATGATATGGATACCTTTCAAGGAATGATACGGATACCTTTCAAGGATAATGATACCTTACAAGGAATGATACTGATATCTTTCAAGAAATGATAATGATACCTTTAAAGGAATGATAATGATACTGATACCTTTCAAGGAATGAAACTGATACCTTTCAATGAATGATAATGATACCTTTCAATGAAGGATATTGATACCTTTCAAGGAATGAAACTGATACCTTTCAAGGAATTATACTGATACATTTCAAGGAATGATACTGATACCTTTCAAGGAATTATACCGATACATTTCAAGGAATGATACTGATACCTTTCAAGGAATTATACTGATACCTTTCAAGGAATGATACTGATACCTTTCAAGGAATTATACTGATACAGTTCAATGAATGATACTGATACTTTTCAAGGAATTATACCGATACAGTTCAATGAATGATACTGACACCTTTCAAGGAATGATACTGATACCTTTTAAGGAAATATACTGATACTTTTCAATGAATGATACTGATACCTTTCAATGAATGATACTGATACCTTTTAAGGAATGATACTGATACTTTCAAGGAATGATACTGACACCTTTCAAGGAATGATACTGATACCTTTAAAAGAATGATACTGACCCCTTTCAATGAATGATACTGATACCTTTCAATGAATGATACTGATACCTTTTAAGGAATGATACCGACACATTTCAAGGAATGATACTGACACCTTTCAAGGAATAATACTGATACTTTTAAGGAATGATACTGATACTTTCAAGGAATGATACTGATACATTTCAATGAATGATACTGACACCTTTCAAGGAATGATACTGATACCTTTCAATGAATGATATGGATACATTTCAAGGAATGATACGGATACCTTTCAAAGATAATGATACCTTACAAGGAATGATACTGACACCTTTCAAGGAATGATAACGATACCTTTCAAGAAATGATACTGATACATTTAAAGGAATGATAATGATACTGATACTTTTCAAGGAATTATACTGATACATTTCAAGGAATGATATGGATACCTTTCAAGGAATGATACGGATACCTTTCAAGGATAATGATACCTTACAAGGAATGATACTGATATATTTCAAGGAATGATAATGATACCTTTCAAGGAATGATACTGATACCTTTTAAGGAATGATTATGATACTGATACCTTTCAAGGAATGATATTGATACCTTTCAAGGAATGATACTGATACCTTTCAAGGAATTATACCGATACATTTCAAGGAATGATACCGATACCTTTCAAGGAATTATACCGATACATTTCAAGGAATGATACTGATACCTTTCAAGGAATTATACTGATACCTTTCAAGGAATGATACTGATACATTTCAAGGAATGATATGGATACCTTTCAAGGAATGATACGGATACCTTTCAAGGATAATGATACCTTACAAGGAATGATACTGATATCTTTCAAGGAATGATAATGATACCTTTCAAGGAATGATACTGATACCTTTAAAGGAATGATTATGATACTGATACCTTTCAAGGAATGATACTGATACCTTTCAATGAATGATAATGATACCTTTCAATGAATGATATTGATACCTTTCAAGGAATTATACTGATACCTTTCAAGGAATTATACTGATACATTTCAAGGAATGATACCGATACCTTTCAAGGAATTATACCGATACCTTTCAAGGAATGATACTGATACCTTTCAAGGAATAATACTGATACAGTTCAATGAATGATACTGATACTTTTCAAGGAATTATACCGATACAGTTCAATGAATGATAATAATTCCTTTCAAGGA